>JAQZBX010020338.1:0-33081 GCA_029593785.1 Cabassous unicinctus
TATTCGGTTCCATTGGTCAGTGTGTCTGTCTTTATGCCAGTACCATGCTGTTTTTACCACTGTAGCTAGGTAATATGCTTTAAAGAGTGGAAGTGAGAGTCCTCCAACTTCATTCTTTTTTAAGTACTTTTTGGCTATTCCAGGCCTATTACCCTTCCAAATAATTTTAATAATTGGTTTTTTGACTTCTGCAAAAAAGTCTGTTGGAATTTTTAATGGGATTGCATTGAATCTGTAAATAAGTTTGGGCAGAATTGACATTTCAATGATATTCAGTCTTCCAATCCATGAATATGGAATATTGTTCCATTTATTTAAGTCTTCTTTAGTTTCTTTTAGCAATGTTTTGTAGTTTTTTGAATACAGGTCATTTATGTCCTTGGTTTAATTTATTCCCAAATATTTGATTGTTTTAGACACTATTATAAATGGGATTTTTTTCTGATTTTCTCCTCAGTTTGCATATCAGTAGTGTATAGAAATGCTGTTGATCTTTGCATAGTAATCTTTTATCCAACCACTTTCCTGAACTCATCTATTAGTTCTAGAAGCTTTGTTCTGGATTTTTTCAGGAGATTCTAGATATAGGATCATATCATCAATGAGTACTGAAATTTTTATTTATTCTTTTTCCTATTTGGGTGCCTTTTATTACTTTACCTAGTGTAATTGTTTTAGCTGGAAACTCTAGCAAATATTAAATAACAATGTTGACAGTGGGCATCCTTGTCTTCTTTGTGATTTCAGCAAGAAAGCATTCAGTCTTTCACCATTGAGAATGATGCTAGCTGTAAGTTTTTCATATACACGATTGATCATATTGAGAAAGAGTCCTTCTATTCCTATCTTTTGAAGTATTTTTATCAAGAAATTGTGCTGTACTTTGTAACTTCATTACATCTGCAAAGACCCTATTTCCAAATAAGTTCACACTTCACAGGTTCTGGGTTTAGGATTTCAACATGTATTCTGGGGGTCCACAAATCAACTAGCACACTGTAAGTCTTCACAGCTTCTTTTATACTTCAGCAACACAAAGGTAAAGCATTTATAAGTTATTGTGTTCATCTTTTTAGGGGAAAATGAGTAGGGCAGGAAATAAATTGCAAAAATTATTATGAAGAGGTAATTCCTCCCCACTGAGACAAGATTCCATTTTTACTGCTCTTCAGAGTGTCATTCTAGGACAACGCATTAGCCTTGTGAATTTAAAATAGAGAAAACTCTAAAATGAAAGATATTGTACCCCTTAAGTTTACATAAATGCCTCAGTGCTTATAAGGGTGAAATCACTCAGTATCATATTCAATTCCTTAATGTTGTTCAGCAACATAATCCAGATAAACTCTTCTGAATTTCTATAAGATTGTATGCCTTAAAAAAGTTCCAATTAAACTCACAGAAGAGAAACAATTCATTGCTGATATTCATTATCAATTTCTCAGGGAGAAAATAAGAACATGGATGAAATCCTCCTTCAGGTAAAGGTCAAAGAAATCTAATTTCTTATCTTGGGTGATGTAACAGATTTTATTCATGTTTTTGAAGTTTTTTGGGTTCTTTCAGTTTCTACTGCCTGGCATGTTTCTCATGTTGAATAGGAATCATGCTTTCAGGGATTCACAAATAAGTTTATGGTTAAATATATGATTAGCTCCAAAGATTTACAGTCACAGATTACCACAGCATTTTCCTCCTACACACAAAATGTAAAACACATGACTAACTTTGACAAAGGGAATTGTATGTGTTTTGTACATAATAATAAAGTTACAAGAGACTGTGCCTGAGATAAGGAAAGTAAACTAAAAAATTCTTCTGCATTATAGTTTTCCAGGATGATGTGTTTCCAGAATTCATGACCTGGGAACCTAAATTTATCTTCTTATACCTCCTATTGTTTTCCCTTAGTATTGATATAGTAACATCTTTGCCATTGTTGTAAAATTATTGCTAAATTATTGTAAACTATAATCCATAAATTAAATTAGTTGTAATTTTTCCACATATCACAATATATTTAACACTTTATAAAGGAAGAACATTATTATACCTATATTATTAACCACAATCTTCATCCAACACCAAAAGCACTATGCTGTACAGTCCCTATATTATTCTCTAGCTTCCTTTCAATTGAAATATTACCTCCACAGACTATCCATTCCAGCCACAATCACATTTATACATCAGCAGTGTTAGTTAAACTAACTAAAATGTATTACCATCAACTCTATTCATTTCCACACATTTATAATAAAACTTCTTGAAAATTCTACATACATTAAGCATCAGCTACCATTTTCATCCCACATTAAATTTCCTAGTAACTTATACTATAGAGTTTTCATCTGTGAGTTTCTCATCATTTTCATTCATATTAATGAGAACATACAATATTTGTGCTTTTGTGTCTGACTTATTTCACTCAACATAATGTCCTCAAGATTCCTCCGTGTTGTCCTATGCATCCTTATTTCATTTCTTTTTCAGCTAAATAGTATTCCATTGTATGTATATGCCACATATTGTTTATCCACTCATCGATTGATGGACACTTGGATTGTTTCCATATTTTAGCAATTATGAATAATGCTGCTATGAACATCTATGTGCAAATGTCAGTTCACATCCCTGCTTTCAGTTATTCTGAGTATATTTCTAGTAATGAGATTGCTGGATCATATGTCAGGTCTATATTTAGTTTCTTGAGGAACCAACAGTCTTCCACAAAGGGTGCACCATTATCCATTCCCAAAAACAGTCAAATAGTTTTCTTATTTCACCACATCCTCTTCAGCACTTAAGTTTCCTCTTTTTGTAATAATGGCCATTCTGTAATGTTTAAAATGATTTCAGTATAGTTTTGATCTAATAGCTAATGAGGTTGAACATTTTTTAATGAGGTATTTGGCCATTTGTATTTCCTGTTTGAAGAAATGTCTATTCAAGTCTTTGGCCTATTTTTTAATTGGGCTGCTTGACTTTTTATCATTGGATTGTAAGATTTCTTTATATAGCATGGGTATCAATCACTTATTGGTTATGTGATTTCCAAATATTTTCTCCCATTGAGTACGCTGCCTTTTCACTTTCTTGACAAAGTCAAGAAAAAGTGTTTAAGCACAAAAACAAAGAAAAAAAATTTCTTTCATTTCTTGTGCTTTGGGTGCAAGGTTTAAGAAACCATCACATACCACAAGACCTTGAAGATATTTCCTTACATTTTCTTCTAGGAATTTTATGGTTTTGGTTTTTATATTTAGGTCTTTGATCCATTTTCAGGTAAATTTTGTATAAAGTGTGAGATAGGGGTCCTCCTTCACCATTTGTTGAACAGACTGTTCTGGCCCAGCACTGTGGGCTTGACAGCCTTGTCAAAAAATCACTTTGACATAAATTTGGGAAACAATTTATGAACATTCAATTCTATTCCATTGGTCAATATATCTATCTTTATGCCAGTACCATACAGTTTTTACCAGTATAGCTAAGTAATATGATTTGAAGTCAGGAAGTGAGATTCCTCCATCTTTGTTCTCCTTTTTAAAGATATTTTTGGTTATTTGGAACCTATTCCCTTTCCAAATAAGTTTCATAATTGACATTTCCAATTCTGTAAAAATGGTGTTGGAAGTTTCATTGGGATTGCATTGAATCTGTAGATAAATTTGGGTTGAACTGACATCTGAACAATATTTATTCCTCTTATCCATGAACATGGAATATCTTTCCATTTATTTATGCCTACTTTGTTTTCTTTTAGCAATGTTTTGTAATTTTCTGAATACAAGTCCTTTATGTCCTTGCTTAAGCTGATTCCTAAATATTTGATTATTTTTGTCTCTATTGTATATTGGATTTTTTCATGACTTCTTCCTCAGACTGCACATTAGTAGTGTGTAGAAATGTTACTGATTTTTGCATGTTAATCTTGTATCCTGCCACTTTGCTGAACTTGTCTATTAGCACTATTTGTTTTGTTGTGGGTTTTTCAAGATTTTCTACATGTAGGATCATGTCATCAGCAAAAAGTGTAAGTTTTACTTTTTCTTTTCCTACCTGGATGACTTTATTTCTCTTTCTTGCCTAATTGCTCTAGCTAAAATTTCCAGCATAATAATGATAACAGGGGTGATAATAGAGATCCTTGTCTTGTTCCTGATCTCAGTGGGAAGGCTTTCAGTCTTTCTCATTCAGTGCAGAGTTAGCTGTGTGTTTTTCATATATGCACTTCATCATGTTGAAAAAGTTTCCTTCTATTCCTCTTTCTTGGAGAGTTTTCATCAAGAAAGGATGTTAGATTTTGTAAAATATCCTTGCTACATCAATCAAGATTATCATGTGGTTTTTATTGCTCAATTTAGTAAGGTGATGTATTACAATTATTTCCTTTCATTGAACCCCCTTTATATAACTGAGATAAAACCCACTTCATCATGATGTAAAATTCTTTTAGTGTGCTGCTTGATTTGATTAACAAGTATTTTGTTGAGGGTTTTTACATCTGTATTCATTAGAAAACTGGTCTATAATTTTTTTTCATGTTATCCCAATCTGGTTTTTGTATTAGGGTGATATTGGCTTCATAGAATATGGTTGGTAGCTTTTTTCCTGTTCAATTTTTTGAAAGAGTTTGAGCAAGTTTGGTATTAATACATTGAATGATTGGTAGTATTCACTTGTGAGGTCATCTGTTCCTTGTCTTTTTATCTTTGGGAGGTTTTTGAACACTATTTAAATCACCTTAATTGTGATTCCTTTGTTGATGCTTCTATTTCTTCTATGGTCAGTGCAGTTTCTATATGCATGTTTAGGAATTTGTCTGTTTCATCCACACTGTTTATTTCGTTTATGTACAATTATTCATAGTAACTCCATATGAACTCTTTTATTTCTGTGGGTTCAGTAGTAATGTCCCCCCTCTCATTTCTGATTTCAATTATTTTTATCTTCACTTTTTTTCTTCTTCAGTCTAGCTAAGAGTTTGTTGATTTTCTTGGTCTTTTCAAAGAAATAACTTTTGGTTTTGTAGATTCTTTCTAATGTTTTTCACTTTCAATTTTGTTTACTTTTGCTCTAATCTTTGTTAGTTCTTTCCTTCTTACTTTGGGATTAGTTTGCTCTTCTTTTTCTTGCAGGTGTTCAGTTAGGTCTATGATTTTACTTCTTTCTTCTTTTTCAATCTATGTGTTTAGGACTATAAATTTCACACTCAGCACTGCCTACACTGCATCCTATAGGTTTTGATATATTCTTGTTTTAATTCATCTTGAGATATTTACTGATTTCTCTTGTGATTTCTTCCTTAATCCACTGATTGCTTAAGCATGTATTGTTAACATCTGTGTATTTGTGAGTTTTCCTTTTCTCCACCTATTGTTGATTTCCCACTTCTTTCCACTATTATCAGAGATAGTGGTTTGTATAATTTTTTTCTTTTAAAATTTTTTGACACTTGTTTTATGACCCAACATATGGTCTAATCTGGAGAAAGATCCATGAGCACTTGAGAAGACTACATAGCCTGCTTTTTTGGGGGTGCAATGTTTTATATATGTCTGTGAGGTCTCGTCAATATATTATATTATTTATGTTCTCTGCTCTTTTATTGATCTTTTATCCAGTTATTCTATCCAAAGATGAGAGTGTTCTATTGACGTTTCCAACTATTATTGTACCGACATCTATTTCTCTCTTCTGTTTTGCAATAGTGTGCCTCATGTATTTTGGGGCACCCTTATGAGGTGCATAAATACTTATTTTATTTCTTCTTGGTGAACTGTCCTTTTTATTAATATATAATATCATTCTTTATCTCTTACAGCAGTTTTGTATTTAGTTCATTTTGTCTGATATTATGTTGGCTATTCTAGCTCTTTTTAAATTATTGTTTGAATTGAATATATTTTTTCATCCTTTGGCTTTCGGTATATTTGTGTCCTTGACTGTAAGGTAAGTCTCTTGTAGACAGCATATAGATGGCTGATATTTTTTTCTTAATCCATTCTTCCGTGTCTTTTGATTCATTAATTCAAACTATTAACATTTAACATTATTAATGAAAAGGCATTACTTACTTTTTTCCATTCTATCTTTTGACTGTCCATTGACCTATCTTACTATTATCTATATCTTTATTATTTTTATATCTTTTCTAATAATCTTCATTTCTACACTCTTCTACCAGCCTCTCTCCTGTCTTTTCTTTTCAGGTTGCAGGACTCTCTTTGGTATCTCTTGTAAATCCAGTCTTTTGGTGACATACTGTTTTAGTTTTTGTTTATCTATGAAGACTTTATACACACTCTCAGTTTTGAAGGCAATTTTGCCAGATAAAGAATTCTTGGCTGATAGTTTTTCTCTTTCAGAACCTTTAATATATCTTACCACTGCCTTCTCACCTCTATGGTTTCTGATGAAAAATCAGTATTTAGCCTTCTTGAGCATCCCTTATACATGATGAATTACTTTTTCTTGCTGCTTTCAGAATTCTTTGTCTATGGCATTTGACATTCTGGATAATAGGCATCTCAGAGTAGAAATATTTGGCTCTTTTCTGTTTGAGTGCATTGTCTTTCTTGGATATTAATATTTATGTCATTCATAAGGTTTGGGAAATTTTGGGTCATTCTTTCCTCAAATTTTTTTTCTGCCCGATTTCCATTCTTTTCTCCTTCTGGGACACTTATAACACACATGTTTGTGCATTTCACATAGTCGTTCTATTCCCAGAGACCCTGTTCCATTTTTTCCATTCTTTTCTCATTATATTTTCATCATTTTAAATTCAGATACTCTGCCTTACAATTCACTTATTCTGTCTTCAGGCAATTCAAATCTGTCCTGATTTGCTTCCAATATATTTTAATCTCTTCCACAGTCTTTCATTACCATAAAATCTGTTACTTTTCTTTGCAAACTTTCAAATTCTTCCTTGTGTTCAACCACTGACTTCTTAATATTCTTAATCCTGTTAGCCATCTCATTGAATTTACTAAGGAGATTTGTTTGCATATCTGTGATTACTTGTCTCACATCCTGTGTTTCAACTGAAGGATTAACTTTTACTTTGGCTGGACTGTATCTTCCTGTTTCTTAAGATGGGTTGTAAATTATTGCTGGTGTCTAGGCATCTAATTTTTTTATGTTTTTATTCTGTGCTCAGTTTCTCTCTTTAGCCTACGGATTTCAGGTTGGTTGGCTTTTTGCTAAAATTTCCTCTGTTCCTCTTCAGTGAATGTTAGTCTGTGGTTTTTTTTTGTTTTTGTTTTTGTTTTTTGGCCTCTGTATATTTCTAATACTTCTATCTTCTCTTGCTGCTATTTCTTGGAGGGCTAATTTTAGTAGAAGTGTTCTGTTGGAAAGAGTCTTCTTAGTTCTGGTTTCCCATTCAAAAGAGCCTCAGAGGACCTATGAAGGAAGTGTAGATCAATTCCAATGTACTCTGGAGAAGAGACCCTAAAGCCTCAAATCTTTCACTGATGTTAACCCCAATCTATGTTTCCCTAAAGTCCCTAACAGGTAGCATTCTTTATCTAGTTGTTTCCTTCTGTCCAAAGGTTAGACTGTGACTTTAATTCTCAGCTAACTTAGTTGGTGGGGGTGTCGTTGTGGCTGATGTTACTAGCCTACCTGGGATGAAACTGTTACACAGCTCTCAGTCTCTGTGATCTGAGTTCTCTGATCAGCTGCCACCACCTGTGCTGGGCTCCCCTCAGGTGGGCAAGATGACTTCCTGCATTGTCTTGAGAGAGAGTGATCAGAGGCTCTTGGGTCCTATCCTTCCTGTGGAACCTTGGGGATGAAATTGCAACAGCTCTTCAAGGTGGGTGGGTTGAATCTGCCTACACTGCCTGCAGAGAGAAAACATGCTTCCCATCCTGCCAGGTGGCATTAGAGCACAGTGTACAGAGGCCTTTTTAAGGTGGATGGGGTGAATCTGCGCATCCAGCCTGTGTTAGAGTGCATGTTTCCTCTCTGTTGAGGGCACCAAGTGAAAGCAGCCCTTCAACCATGGGCCAGGTGAACCTGCCTGTCCTACCTGTGAGAAAGTGCATGCTTTCCTGCCTTTCAGGGGGTGCTAGGGCATAGTGTGAATCTGCCTGCTCTGCCTGGAGAAATTGTTCAAACTCACCCAATTTCCATGCCTGCTGTTTGTGGGGGCCTAAGCAGTGGCTTTACAAACTGGGCACACTGGACCTGACCCTTACTGCCCCCAGGGGACCTGTGTGATTTTAGTCACCCCTGCTTTCACTCCTGCCTGGGGTGGAAACAGCACAAATGTTGCTGGCTTCTTTGTGGCTTGGACAGGTTTAAACCTAAGCTCTAATCAAGATTAAAATCCAGGTAGTTGAATTTGCCAATCCACAGCTGTAGTTGGTGCCAGGCCACTTCTCTTCCCCTGCTTTTGGGAAAGAGAGCTTCTGCTTCAAATCAGGTCACTGCACCAGAGGGGTTGAGCAACCACCTCTGCAACATAGAAGAATCTACTCAGGAAACTTCATAGCAGATGGTTGGTCTCCTCTTCCAGTTCTCTGTATGATGCACTGTGCATTTCTGGTCTCCAGAGTTCCCTGAACAGTTGATACAGACATATCCTGATTATTATCAGGTGCCCTGTGGGACTAGCTGATTGTTAGAGCATCCTACTATGCTGTTATCTTGGATCTTCTTTTCATAATCACTTAAATCTCTCTTTCCTTTCAAGACATATTTCCAGTCTTGCAAAACATGTTTTATCATAAACTTTTGAAATTTCCTTACTTTGTGATTTATTTCCTATTACCTATCCTTCTGTCAGAAAAGCTCATTATATTTTCTCAGTTTGATCCCTTCTTCATTGTTACATGCTTTGCATACTTTTATGGCCCAGACATTTCTTTTTACAACTTATACATTCTCTCATATTATTTTCCCTCCCAAGAGTTTTAAAATATATGATCTGTAGTTCTTAGAAAGCATGCACTCTTCAAATACTCTTGCTCAATTTCCATTCCCAATTTAGATAATCCCTTCCAGGGTTTTCTCCTATTTTCTAACATCTGTATCAAGCTTCTCTTGTCTTTCTTAATAAAATTTTCCTTTTAGGTTCTATAGTTTTCATTAAGGTTTTAATCCACTCAGTTTGTTTTTTTTTTCCTCAGCATTCAGGCAATGTGATGTCCATGTAACTGCAATGTCACTTTGAAACTCATTTAGCACCGTGCACATGTTCTACTGACTCAAAATTGCCTCAATTTTCTCTAGTCAGGTTACAAGTCAATGTCTTTAGGAGAGTTTCCCATCTGCTCTTACTCACAGTGGGCTTCTCAATTACCTCCTGCAAAATCCTCCACACTGTTAAGGTAAGACAATTGATACTTTCCCATATTGATTCTTCACATTATATATGTTGACCTTAAAGACAAAACCTACATGTTCTCTGGGTCCTTAACCAATGCAGAGAAATGAAGTCCATGCAAGGACTGATCAATCAAAGGAAAAAGTTTATTAAGCTAGCAGTGTTCAGGAGATAAAGTCTCAAATCTGCCTGCCTGAAAAATGGAGGCAAGGGTTTTATTAGAATTAGACTAAGAAAGGTGGGGACTAGGATGTCCTTGGTTAGGTCCACCTGTAAACTGGGATCTGCAAAGTGGGCATCAGAGGAGGGGGAGAAGGGGTTATTTATTGGCCATTCCATAGTGTCGTTACTCTTAGGATTCTCCATCAGGTGTATATTTTATTAGATATTAGATGGGGGTAAGAAAAACAGGAGCTTCTTAGGGAGCAAAAAAAAAATTTATTTGCTAGAGAGTGGAAAAACACGAACTTGCTTTGTGACTAAAGACAGTTTTCATTAATAAGTAATGATGCACAGCTACATGCTACAAATTACAGGAGAGAAATTGTAAGTTAAAAATAAAATATTCATTAGCTCATTATAAAAATTATAGCTGTAGTTTAACATTTGCCATCTTCAATCCTAGCCATCACATCTGATTTAGTAACATTTCAACTTCCACTTTTCCAATAAAGTATTTAAGAAGTTTTAGACTCGTTTATCGCTCCTTATAACTTTTACAAATGTCTAGGATGGCCACAGAGATCTCCATTCATACTTCACATAATCCCATCCTGTCTTTTAAGGTCCTAAACCTTCCTTTAAAAAACAGTCTCTTTCCCTCTACCTGAATAGATCTGTCTTCCTTTAATTTTTATTTAGTCTGTAACTGTTTTATTTACTGAAAGCAAAAATCAAAGCACACAGAATAAACAGTGAACACTAATTTAAAACATTAACTATAGTTAATAGCACAATTATAAAAATGTAGCCATTTACCCAGTACAATTGTAAAAATTGTAACCATTTACCAAGATCAATGGAATGTATTAATTTAGGGTATATGGAATCCTTCAATTAGTGCACGATTGCTCTGGAAACCCTCAACTTCTCTAATAAAAAAAATTTAAAAATCAAAGAATGCTTTCAAACCACTAAATGTATTCCTTAGTGCCATTAGTAAATATAATTCTAATGGACATGGAACTCCAAGAATACGCCTTTTCAACCACTGGTTTATAACTGTGGATTTTCAATAACTTTATTAAAATATTTTTTATTTTATTGGAAGAGATGATATATTGTAGTGAAATAAGCATTTTATAAATGGATTAAATAAAATTTATCTTTTTTTTTCAGAAAAGAGTCTGGAATAACATAAAGCTATCAAGGAAAATATGTTCTTTTGTATTTTTCTTCCTTTACTCTCTCCATTCTCTTCATCCCCTATCTCTTGGTAACATTTAATTAAATTTCTGCTTCTGAAATTTTGTTATTTCTATACATCTAAGTGAAATCACACAATATTTGCTTTGAATGTTTCTTCTTTTTTTAGTATAATGTATTCAACTTACTTCCATATAACAGCATGTCTCGGAACAACATTCTTTCTTATGTTTTCCAATCTTTTGGTGAAATACACATCAGTTGTTTCCACCTTTTGGCCTTTGTTAATAATTCTGCTATAAATATTGGTGTACAAGTATCTGTTTAAGACTTTGTTTTCATTTTGCCTATATACTTACAAGTGGAATTTCTGGGTCAAATGGTGTATTAGTCAGCCAAAGGGGGCCTGATATAAAGTACCAGAAATCTGTTGGCTTTTGTAAAAGTTATATATTTGACGTAAAAGCTTACAGTTACAGAGTCCTAAAGAGTCCAATTCAAGTCTTCTTTCTCACCAAAGTTTGTTTCCACTTGTTGGATGATGGGCATTCACTGCCTGGTCTCTTTCTTTCTTTCTCTCAAGGCTCCATGGGCCCAGCTTCTTCCAATCTCAGCTGTAGGAGAACATAGGGATTGTCTCTCTTCCTGGGGCTTTAGCAGTACGAGCCTTCTCCTTTCTATCATATGGCAGGATCAAGATCATCAAGTTCTCTCCTCTTCCATGTCTATGGAGCTCTCTAGCTCTCTCTTCATGTGTCTTCTTCTGTGAGTATCCTTTTATTTCAGCCCACCAGGGAGGCAGTGACTCAACCTTGAATTATGCCCTACTGATGTGGATGGATCAAAACCCTGATCTTAACAGGTAATTTAATCAAAGTCATTTCAGTTAAATCTAATGCAATCAAAGGGGATCACACTCAGAGGAACAGACCAGTTTACAAACATAATCCTTCCTTTTTGGAATTCATAAATAATATCAAACTGTTACAGTCCAATCTTTGAATTCCAAAAAGACAAGACAATATTTTTTTAAAAAACTTTTAAATTAGTAACAATGCTAACAAAATCACTTCACAATGAATCAATTATAGAAATACAGTTCATCTTGGGGCAAAGTCCCCTCTCACTGTAGACCTGTGAAACTTACAAAATAAGTTATCTGCTTCCAATATACAAAGGGACATATATAGGATAAACATTTACATTCCCATAAGGAGAATTTGGAAAAGAAACATGGGTCACTGTTTCCCAACCATTCTAAAAGCCTGTGGGTAATACTACATTAGAAGTCAAAGTCTGAGAGTCATTTTAGGATGATCATTTCTTCTCCTTTGGGCCTCATGGGGACCCACACTTTCCACAGGCTTGCCCAATGGCATTTTTCTTGAATCCAAACTCATCCAGCATTTGGGTAGTGACCTAGCTCTAGACCTCACCATCCAAGAATGTTTGGCTGATGTCCAGACTTTACCCCATCTCTGGGGTACAGTCTCAACTCCCTTAGTACAGTGAGGTAACAGCAACACTGTCCCTAATCTTTGGCATACAGGCCCAACCCTCTCAGAAGAGTGAGTTGGTAACCTGGCCTTCCCTAATCTATGGGGTACAGGCTCACCCTTCTCAGCAAATGGGGTGTCAACCTCACTCTCCCCAGTCAATAGGGAATGGACCCACTCCTCTCAGAGCAATGGGGTGATGACCTCACTCTCCCCAACACTGGATTATGTGCTCCATCCTTCTTGGTAACCTGGGGCAGCAAAACTCTCCCTGAACAGCAGGCTGAAATACCTACCCTCTTCAAATATTGGGGCAAATTCACCTTCTCTGTACACATGGGTGGAGTTCCTTTCTTGGTCCAAAGAGATGTCTTAATTACAGACTGCAACTTCTATGTTTTTCTTCTTAAAGCTGTTTTCTCTTCCATCTCTGTTTTAATCCAGGTTGACAGTGGTTTTGTACATACAGTTTTCTCAAAAATCTTGTTCCTTTAGCATGTAGGAAGAATGGGTGCAAGCCAACAGACAGTAAGACTTTCCATAAGCCTTTCCTGGATAATTGCATTTTCAATACTGACTTACAAGTTCTAAGTTTAGTTAATTCCACAAATGGGTCACTACCATCTGTGGGCTTGATCTCCAGATTCTTGGAATTTCCAGAATCAGTTTCTGGCTTCTTTGTGCCCAAAAATTCAATTCTCAGCTTAGCTTTTCATCTAGCATTTTACTATAAGATGCAAGGAGAAGCCAGGCTGCATTTCCAAATTTAGTTTGGAAATCTCTCTGGCTAAATGTCCAAGCTCATAATTTTCAAATTCTTTCTTCCATATAATATCAGCAGTCAATCTTGCTAAGTTATCTGCAACTTTAAAATATTGATTGCCTTTCCTCTAGTTTGCAATAATAGTTTCATCATTTCCTTCTAAGTCCTTGTCAGAAGTAAGTTTAAGCTCCATATCACTACTAACAGTCTCTTCAAAGCAGTCTAGGCCTTTTCCATCAACCATCTCACAATTCCTCCAAAAAATACCCCTTAGCCATGGATAAAACCATTCCAGCATTTTTGGTAATTGCAAAAGCACCATCCCACTCTACTGGTATCAAAATCTGTATTAGTTAGCCAAAGTGGTGCTGATGCAAAGTACCAGAAAAATATTTGCTTTTATAAAGAGAATTTATTTCATATAAAAGCTTACAGTTATAAGGCCCTTAAGAGTCTAGCTCAAGGCTGCTTTCTCACCAAAGTCTGTTGTCATTTGTTGAAACAAGATGGCGGGTGGTCTTTGCCTGTTCTTTCCTTCCGTCTTTCCCTAAAGGTCACATGGGTCCAACTTCTTTTGATCTCGGCTGTAAGCTGGCATATGGCTTTTCTCTAATGAATTCCTATATCAGTCTTGACATTCTTCCCAAAGTCAGCTATAAGCTATCAGGAGAATGGCTTATGTCTCCCTAGGGCCACAGGATAAAAAATTGACAGATCTCACTCTCTTCTGGAGTTCCTTCTTAAGTGAATATCCATTTATATCAGCCCACCAAGGGGGTGCGTGCTCAACCCTTAGTCATGCCCTACTGATGTGTTTGAATCAAAACCCTAATCTTAACAGGTAATTTAATCAAAGATATCTCAGGTGAATCTAATACAATCAAGTGGATTGCACCCAGAGAAACAGACCAATTTACAAACATAATCATTCTTTTTTGGAATTCATAAGTAATGTCAAAATGCTACAGATGGTAATTCTATATTTAACTTTTTGTTAAACTGCTATATTGTTTTCTACAATGACTATACCATTTTAGATTCTACCAACAGTGAAGTAATCTTCCAGTTCTCTGCATCTTCTCCAGCAGTTGTTGCTTTCCTTTTTTAAAAAAAATTAATAGCCAGCTTAGTAAGTGTGAAGTGGTATTTCATTGTGATATTGATTTGCATTTCCCTAGTGTTAATGATATTGAGTATCTTTTCATAACCTTATTGACCATTTGTTTATCTATCTTGGAAAATATCTATTCCAGTCTTTTGCTTATTTTTACTGAGGTTTTTGTCTTTTAGTAGTGTTGTGATGTAAAAGCACTTTATAAATTCTAGATATTATGCCCTTATCTGATATATTCTTTGCAACTCTTTCCTCCTATTCAATATGTTGTCTTTACACATACTTGATATTATCCCTCGAAGCATAAGGGATATTCTTAATAACTTGGGGTCAATTCATGTAATCTTAGAGAAGAGCACATCTTAAATAACAATTTTAGAGACAGGTAGAGTGTTCACACTACCTAGTTCTCAAACTAAATTAGGAACTTATCTATTACCAGAGAACTTGGCTTCCATTCATGTGGTAATTCGATTCCCCATGGTAGACTAGATTATTAATCAATAAATAGTGCCGTCCTTTTCTGTACTAATCACCTTCTTGTCCCATAGATGGTGTATTTGTCCATATGCCTTGCTTTAGTCAATTGACTTAGAACAAAAGTAACAGCATGATTGTCCCCTAAGAGGTGTTTGCTTTTCATTTGCCTTTTAGATAGCTTACATATGGCTTTTTGAAAAATATACTCCATTTAGGTTCTGTCTTTCCAACCAGGGCCCATATTGAGACATGAGTAGCATATTCAAATTACTCAGTCTGAAGCAGAGCTAGTTTAACTGACACACAAACTTACCATCAAGAAATTTGGTGTGAGATATCAGTGATGGAGGATACATGGGAGGAAGTTCGCCTGGACATACATTTAAGTTATATAAATGTGTTCAAATGTTCATGGAGAATTAACACAGTGGTGGCGATTCACACAATAACAGAGAGAATATTTAATTCCCATTGTGGAGAGCTCTATCACAGTCTCTAATGTAGCAGCAACTGTCCCCCAAGTGCAGGGGCAATGACTGGTGAAGGAGGATGGTCCATTGATGGGCCCTTGATATTGATGACTATGCATGCGAGTCTTTGCTCTTGGAATTGAAACTTAGCCTAGTGTTGTGGTGTGCCTAAGAGTTGCCTCCTGACAGCCTCCTTGTTGCTCAAATGTGGCCTTTCTTTAAGCCAAACTCAGCATATAAATGCATTACCTTTCCCCCAGTGGGACATGACTCCCAAGGATGAGCCTTCCTGACACCATAGGATTACCACCAAACACCAACTAGCAATGCAGCTGGAAAAAGACCCCAAATAAAAAGGGGAAAACGTAAAGACAAATGAGTTTAGATGGCTAAGAGGCTTCAAAGTGAGTTCGGAGGTCATCCAGAGGTAACACTTATGACATCTCAGCAGGATCTCATAGACTGCCACAGTGGATACTACCTCAAATAGTGGGTCACCTGAGGACTCTGGAGTTGGACTCAGTTGTGGTTTCCTTACACATAGCTCATCTGTCCCTTTATTTGAACCTACATTTGGCGCTGGAGTTGGTAGTTGTAAATCCAAGAGACTTGAATCTTTGGGTTGTTCATGTGCCAGCTGGGCCCTGAGCTTAGTGGAGTAAGTGGAGTTGCAACACTTACTCTCCAGTTTGTTGGACTCAACCAGGACAACTAACAAGGAGGTGATCATTGACAACCACCATATCAAGGTAAAAAGAGAGCCTACAACTGCAAGCAAGATAGTCCAATCCACTAGCTGTATGGGATTGTAGCCCCTTCTCAATTAGAGGTGGAATGGACATCTTCATTCTAGAATCTTCAGGATTGGGGAATGAACTATGGACTAGAGTGGACTTACAGGTATTCTACAATAGACTTTTTGTGATTCTAGCAATCGAAGGCATTACAGCATTGATGTGGAGGCAGTGGCCACTGGAGGCTCTGGGAGCAGGGGAAGGGAAAGACAGGAGTAATGTGGGGACTTTTTCTGGACTTGGAAACCATCCTGAATGGCATTACAATGACAGATATATGCCATTATATATCTTCCCATAGCCCACAGAATTGTGTGGAAGAGAGTGTAAACTACAGTGTGAACTGTGGTCAATGCTCAGTGGCAATGTTCCAGGATGCATTTATCAATTGCAATGAATTTGCCACACTAATGAAGGATATTATTTATGTGGGAGGGTGTTGGATGAGTGCGAAGTGGGGCATATGGGAATCCCTATATTTTTTGTGTAACATTTGTGCAATCTAAATATCTTTTTAAAAATAAAAATATATATTTAAAAAAAAAACAATTAAAAAAAGAAAATATATCCCGCCCCTCCCCCCCAAAAAATAAAGTGAACAGAAACATGGTTGGGGGGAAAAAAAGTTCTTATTGTATGCCCTGAAAATTTGTCAGTCTTTTGTGCAACAAACTGAATAATGCAGAAATCCCCATTCCACACATAACTGAATGCATGAAAAGCAGTGAATATTATTCCAACCATTTAATTCTGAATCTAAAGTCTCTCCATGCCTTGCACTCCAGTGCTAGGAAACAAATTCCGGAAATAACTCAGTAATTAAGGATGTATAGACTTTAATTCCCAGGGTTTACAGTTTTTGTGTGTTGTTTTTGCTGTTTTTTAGGTTTTCTTTTTTTTAATAGACTACCAAAATCCAATGAAAAATGTGAACATACTTCATAAATCAAATAGATTACATGTGAAATTTTTATCTTTTCTATACAAATGAGTGAGCAAAATCTTAGACAAAAGACCAGAAGTGCTATTTCAGTGAAAATATCTTCATGAGGTGATATAAAGAGATTCAGATGCATTATTGTCCCTGTCTATTTTTATTATGTTCTGAAGCTAAAAACAAGCCATTGGAGTATTAGTAAAGAAAGAAATAATATAATAAGATTTCTATGTTTTTAAGCTGAGGTTTATTTTACTTATAGGCTATTGCACAGATTTTTGAGTGAAGTTTGAAGGATTTCCTTCTTTCATGATTTCTTTTGCATTAATTGAAAAATTTTAATATCTCATTTTTTCTACTAATGACTTTGTATCTATACTTTTTCATTTCATTTTAAATGTTTGTTCTGTTTTAAAACATGTTTATTTAACTTATTACTTATTACTTTAACTTATTACTTTAACTTATTACTGTCTATCAACTATCACATTATATTTAATGTAAAAATATGACATAATATTTTCATTTCCTGTAATTTTTAATATTATCATTCATTTTACTTTGTATTAAACCCAACACTTTAATAATTTTTTGCCTCAAATTAAACAGTGTTTTTAAAAGAATGAAAAAACAAATAGAAGAAACCTTAATATTTACCAAATACTTACCGTTTTCATTGTATTCATATTTTAATAGATCTGATGTTACATTTTATATCATTTCCATTCTATCTTTCGAGCATAAACATTTCTTGTAGTGAAGGTCACCTATACACAAATTTTGTTTCTCTTAGTATGAACAAATTTATAAATCATCTCTGATTCTAAGGGTATTTATGCTCAATACAGAGTTATATTTTGGTAGTTTCCATTTTGAAGCACTTTAAACATTTCTTTCCACTGTCTTCTTCCTGCCATTGTTTCTCATGAAAACTGAGTAAAGTTTTAGTCTTTGTGACATGGTTTTTAATGTGTCATTTCTCTGGCTGCTTTATTTATGTATTTATTTAATTAATTTGATTATGATATACCCTTGCGTTTGTTTTTTATTGTTTTGTAAATTTTTTTTTTTTTTTGGTGTATATAGTGTTTGAGATACTTTGAGTTTCCTGGATCTTGAATATGTATTTCATAAAATTTAGAAATTTTGTCATATTATTTCTTCTAAAAATTTCCAGTGTTTACCCATTCTACATGTCAATATTTATATACTTTAGTGATATTGATTCCTGTAACAGTTGGACAATTTGATGTAATTATGAAGTCCAAAAATATAATTGGATCATGCTTATAAACTGATCTGTTAATCTGGGCATGATTAATTTATGATTAGGGCGTTGACTGGGCCATGTCAGTAGGGCATTGAGCCCCACCCCTTGGTGGGCGGGGAATCAAATATAAAAGACATGGCAAGAACAGAGTTGAAGCAGTTTTTGAGAAGCAGTTTTGATGTTGAAAAGAAGGCCCCAGGAGAAGAGAAGCGAGCTGTTCGCCTGATCGCCTACAGCTGACCTTGTGGAGGAAACAGGAGCTAAGCCCAGAGAGAAACGCAGCCCTGGGAAGAGAGGAACCCAAGAAGCCTTAACCCTGGAAAACGTTGGCAGCTGCCTTGCTCTAACACGTGGCAATGGACTGTGATGAGAGAAGAAACTAAACGCTTTATGTCCTGGTATCTGTGGACTTCTACCCCAAATAAATACCCTTTATAAAGACCAACCCATTTTTGGTATTTCACATTAGCACCCCTTTTGTTGACTAATACAGAATTTGGTACCGAGGAGTGGGGAAGTGCTTTTGTAATTACCAAAATGTTGGAACAGTTTTATAAATGGGTAAGAGGTATTTTTTGGAGGAATTGTGAAATGCTTGATGGAAAAGGCCTAGATCACTTTGAAGAGACAGTTGATAGTAATATGGATGCTAAAGAGACTTTGTATAATGCCTTAGAAGTAAATGATGAAATTCTTATTGGACACTGGAAGAAAGGCGATCCATGTTTTAAAGTTGTGGAGAACTTAGCAAGATTAACTCCTGGTGTTATATGGAAGACAGAATTTGAAAATGGCGAACCAGAGCATTTAGCTGAAGAACTTCCCAAGCTAAATTCAGAGAATGTGGCTTGGCTTCTCCTTGCAGCTTTTAGCAAAATACTAGATGAGCGAAATACACTAAGGACTGAACTTTTGGGCACAAAGAAAACAGAAACTAATTCCGGAACTTCCAAGTTTCTGGAAACCAAATTCCCAGATGAAAATGCCCTATTTGAAGACTGTACTAAACTTGGAACTCGTAACTCAGAATTGAAGATGCAGTTGTCTTGGAAAGACTTGTGGAAAGTCTTACTGTCTGATGGCATGGACCCCTGCTTCCTGCATGCTAAACCAACAAAGTTTTTGAGAGAGCTGTATGAACAAAACCACTGTCAGCTTGGACAAAAGAGGACATGGAAAAGAGAGATTGATGAGAAACAGTTTTAAGAAGAAAACCGTGGAAGCAGAGATCTGGGATTAAGACATCTTCTTGGGCAAAGAGAGGAGCTCCACCCATATGTACAGAGAGGGTGAGTTTTCCCCAGCAGTTGAAGAGGGTGGATGTCCCCACCCAATATTCTGGGAGAGTTTTGCCACCCCAGGGTGCAGAGAAGGTGGAGCAAATTCCTCAAAGATTAGAGCGATTAAGGTCAACACCCCATAAGTCTGAGAGGGGTATACCTGTCACCCATGGATTAGAGAAGGCTAGGTGGTCAACCCATTGCTCTGATAGGGTTGAACCTGTATGCCAAAGGTTAGGGAAGACCAGGTGGTCAACTCTTTGCTCTGAGAGGGTTGAACCTGTATGCCAAAGGTTAGGGGGAATGTTGTCTTCACCTCACTGTACTAGGGGGGGCTAAGACTCTAACCCAAAGATTGGGTAAGGTGTGGAAATCACCCCAGCACACTTGGAGGGTGAGTTCTGGAGCTTGGTCGACCCCAGATGCTTGATGAGGGTGGAACCAAGAAAATGGCCATTGTGCAAGCCTGTGGAAAGGGTGGGTTCCCATGTGGCCCCACGGAGAAGAAACCATCTTCTTAAGAATGACTCTCAGACTTTGAAATCGAATGGAGGATGCCCTGCAGGTTTACTATCCATGACTGATGTTTAACATACCAATTTCTCCTTATGATAATGAAAATGTTTATCCTTTGTCTTTCCATTTGTGTATTGGAAGCAGAAATAATTTTGTAAGTTTCAGAGGTCTACAGCAAATGGGATTTTGCCTGAAGACAAGCTATATTTCTTTAAACTGCCTATGATATGATTTTGTACTTGAATTGTTACTGATTTATGGTTTTTTGATTATTGTAATGTATTTTTGGAATTCAGAGGGTGGAGTGTAACAGTTTGGCAGTTTGATGTAATAATGAATTCCAAAAATATAATTGGATCATGCTTGTAAACTGATCTGTTAATCTGGGCATGATTAAGTTATGATTACGGCTTTGACTTGGCCAAGTCAGTAGGACATTGAGCCCCACCCATTGGTGGGTGGGGAATCAAATATAAAAGGCATGTCAAGAACAGAGTTGAAGCGGTTTTTGAGAAGCAGTTTTGATGTTGGAAAGAATGCCCCAGGAGAAGAGAAGTGAGCTGTTCACCTGATCGTCTACAGCTGATCTTGTGGAGGAAACAGGAGCTAAGCCTGGAGAGAAACGCAGCCCTGGGAAGAGAGGAACCTAAGAAGCCTGAACCCTGGCAAACGTTGTCAGCTGTCTTGCTCTAAAATGTGGCAATGGACTGTGGTGAGACAAGAAATTTATTGCTTTATGGCCTGGTATCTGTGGACTTCTACCCCAAATAAATACCCTTTATAAAGACCAACCCATTTTTGGTATTTCACATTAACACCCCTTTGCCTGACTAATACAATTCCCTATTTATTGAGACCATTCTTTTTTTTTTTTTTTTACCTTTATTTTTCTCTCTTTTCAAGGTCCAGGGAATTTTTTTTCTTTTCAGATTAAAATAAAGTTTTGCCATATACTGGTTAAATGATTGATTCCAATTATCAAGTGAAAATAGAGGTATTGCTACACAATAAAGTTAGGTATATGTATCCTTTATGGAGATCCTCTGAAGTATCTCCTATTATTCTCATATTGCACAAAAAAATTAACTAATTAAGTCTACACAGGAAATATCCTTAAAGATTAAGACACCTACATTATGAAAACTTGTGTTGTTCTTTTAAAACATTTCCCTCAACAATTCATGTCTGCTTGTGTGTGAACAAATGTCATAATTAAGGAATGTGCTATAAACAGCATGAAGAGATTGTCATTTGCAGAAAGGAGGATTACAGCCGTTTTAAATATTTTTACTTGTTTTATTTTTTATTTGTTCTTTGTCTTTCAGTTTTTTCCTCTCTCTTTCCCCTACCAATTTCTCACCATATTTATTGAGCTATAATTCCCATATCATAGAATTCATCCATTTAACATGTACCATTTGATGGTGTTTCCTACATCCATAGATTTCTGCAACTATCACCAGTGTCTATGTTTAGAACATCTTCTTCAATCCAAAAGGAAACTCCATAATTGTTAGTAGTCACCCCCCACCTCTTTCAACTGACACCTCTTCAGCCCAATCTTTAACAACCACTAATCTATTCTCTTTATATATAGATTTGCTTGCTGTGAATATTTCATATAAATGGAATGTTGTAATATTTTATGACTGGTGTCTTTCACTTAGCATAATGTTTTCAGGTTCAACATGTTGTAGCATGTATTAGTATTTTATTTATTTTTATTGCTAAATAATATTCCATTGGGTAGCTATTCCAAATTGTATTTACCAGGGAAGCGGGTGTGGCTCAATCGATAGAGCCCCCGTTTACCATGTGTGAGGCCCCGGGTTCGCTTCCCGGGGCCTCCTTGTGAGGGCAGGGGAGCCCACGCGGCATGGTGGGCTGATGCAGCGGGACCTCACAGCAAAGGGGAAATAAGCAGACATGGAGAAAACACACAGCGAATGAACACAGCAAGCACAAGCAGCAAGGGGGGGGTATAAAAAAAAATTGTATTTACCATTCATCAGTTAATTGATATGTTAATTTTTTCCATTTTTTGTTTGTTATGAAGTTTGCTAGTGTGAATATTCATGTCTTGTTTCTTGGGTGAACATATGTCTTCTTCTTTTTTGCTATATATCTAGAAATGAAAGGCTGGTTCATATATTAATAGTACCTGTATATTTAATACACTGAGGAGCTGCCAAAATGTTATAAAAAGTTTCTTTATACTTTTACATTCCTACCATATGTGAATGAGGATTCTAATTTCTCTACATTTTCCCTGATACATAATATTGTCTGTCTTTTTTATTAAACACATTCTAGAGGGTGTGAAGTGATATCCCATTGCAGTTTTATTTGCTTTTCCCTAATAAATAATGATGTTGAGAATTATTTCATGTTCTTGATGGTCATTTCTTTTTTTAAAAGATATTCCTATTCAATTGTTTGTCCATTTTAATTTGAATTATTTAGATTATTGAGTTTTGAGATTTTCAAAAATATATTGTAGATATGTCTGATGCCAGTATATTCAGATATGAATTGCAAATGTGTTCTATCATTCTGAAAGTTGTTTTGTCACTTTCTCATTAATGTCATTTGACCTTGAAAGTTTGATTTTTGAAGGACTAATTTTTCTATTTTTTGTCATTGCTTCTGCTTTTCATGTCATATTTAAGAATCTATTTCTTAACATTAGGTCATGAGATATTGCTCTTAAATTTTTTTCTAAGATTTTTATATTGTATCCCTTATATTTAGGTTCATAATACATTTTTAGTTAATTCTTGTATATGGTTTGATATCTGGGACCAAATTTAGTCATTTACCTTTAGATATCCAGTTGCCCCAGTACCATTTGTTGAAGAGACTCTTCTTTCACCCACTGATTTGCCTTTCTTCTTGGGAAGAATGATTGAAAATAAATGTATGTGATGATTTGTGAACTCTCATTTCCTTTTAATGTTAATATAAATGAAACTGTATCCTCAATTTCATTTATTTTTATGGTATATTGTGGCATATATATATTTATATATATGCAATAAAATTTGTCATTTATGCATTTTAAGTGTCACAATTCAATGACATTAATTACATGTATAATGTTGTTCTACCGTTGCCAACATATATTATCAAAAACTTTTTCGTCTTTCTAAATGGAACTCTGTCTCCATTTAGCAATAAACCCCATCACCATTGCCAGCCTTAAGATAGTTTCTGTCTCTTTGAATGAACTTATTCTAGATATTTCATGTAATTGAACTTATATAACAATTGTCCTTTTATGTCTGGATTATTTCACTTAGCATAAAGTTTTCAAGGTCCATTCAGGTTGAGCATGTATCAAATTTCATTCCTTTTTATTTTTATATCTCTAGCACATTTTATCTTTTCTTATCTTAATAGATGCTTATGGTATATCCCCCTTTTGACTATTGTGAATAATGCTCCTATAAACTTTGGTATACAAGTATCTTAGTCCTTGTTTGCAAATTTTGGGATATAGATCTAGGAGTGGAAGTGTCGGGTCATATAACAATTCTGTTTAGCTTGTTGAGGACGTGCTGAACTGTTTTCCTCAGCTGTTACACCATTTTACATTCCCATGAGCAATTCACAGGTATTCCAATTTCTCAACATCCTCACCAAAACTTGTCAGTTTCCTATTTTTAAATAGCCATCTGCATTTGTATAAAGGGGTACCTCATTGTGGCTTTGATTTGCAGTTCTTTAATAGCTAAAGATATTGAGCATCTTTTCATGTACTTATTGGCAATTTGTATATTTTTTTTGGAGAAATGTCTACTAAAGACCTTTGCCCATATTTTACTTTGGTATTTTGTCTTATTGTTCTTGAATGGAATTTTTAAAAAATTCTGGATATTAAACCTTTATCAGATATATGCTTTGCAACAGGTTTCTCCCATTCTGTAATTGAACTCAATTCTTATTAAATTTTCAGAATTTTTTTTACAGGAATCAAAAAGCCTATCCTCAAATAAGGGGTGCAAGAGGAGACATTAATGTCTTATTCACTATCTCAGGGGTGGGGCGGGGGACATCTAGCTTCTCACCATTAAGTATGTTGAGATCTGTAGGTTTTTATAGATGTTTCTTATCAAGAAGAGAAAGTTGTTCTCTATAACCAGTTTGCTGAGAGTTTTTTAACAAGAATGAGTAACTATATATATTTTCAATTACCAGAGGGTGACAGTTTGACATTCTTTTATGAATTCCAAAAGAAAGAAAGATTATGTTTTTCAACTAATCCATTCCTTTGGGAATGAGATACTTTGGTCAGTAAGTCATGAGCCAGCTTGAGTCTCTGCCCTCTTTCTGGGTGTGATATAAACAGATACACACAGAGAGAAAAACACACAGAGAGGAAAAGGGAGCTCTGCCATTTTTGATCCTGCCATGTGAGAGAGGGCTAGATGATTGCTTAAGTTCAAAGCTCCCAGTAGGCTGGGCCAAGGGGGCAGCTCAAGAGGAAAGGAGACATGCTATATGCCTTGTAGCTCACAGCTGAACTCAGGAAAAAAGAAGGGCAGCCAAGATTGGGGTAGGAAGCCCAGTAAAAGGCAAGCCTTATGTCAGGTTTCCTATAGCTGACCTCAGGGAGAGAGTAGATTTTGGAAAGAAAGGGAGGGTCCTTGGGTGAGATCAGTGGCCACCTTGCTTCAACACATGGCAACATGTCAGGATCACCAGCATGTTGAGAATTTGGTAAGAAGGCATCTTTAATGGTACCTTAATTTGGACAATCTACAACCTCAGAATTGTAAGTTTTTACCTTAAATAAAATTCCCAGTATAAAAGCCAACCAATTTCTGGTACTTTGGTCATCATCCTTGTGGCAAACTAAAACACCAGAGTATAATTTAGAATTATACTCAGTTCCAGTTAAAAGTAGAAATGTTTTATCAATATTGATCCATGT
Source organism: Cabassous unicinctus (assembly GCA_029593785.1). Classification (NCBI taxonomy): domain Eukaryota; kingdom Metazoa; phylum Chordata; class Mammalia; order Cingulata; family Chlamyphoridae; genus Cabassous; species Cabassous unicinctus. The sequence goes on from JAQZBX010020338.1 coordinate 24,762, forward strand.
CTCCCATTTTTGTTCTATTATTGCTATACATATTTTATCTATTTATCTTACATAGTCAAAGTATATTTTTATAAGTTTATAAAAGCATATTTATTTGAGAAAACATTTACATATGTGAACAAATATACATGTACAATAATATTCAAAATATGCTTGATAAATGGAACTGTATTAGTTTGCCAAAGGGGTGACAATGCAAAGTACCAGAAATCTGTTGGCTTTTATAAAGGATATTTATTTGTTGTAAAAGAATACAGTTACAATGTCCTAAAGAGTCTAACTCAAGATTGCTTTCTCACCAAAGTCAGCTGTCATGTTTTGAAGCAGAATGGCAGGTGATCTCTGCTGGTTTCAGCCTTCCCCTCTGGGCTTTCTTTTCCTCTTGAGGTTCTGTGGGCCCATTTTATTCCTGATCAACACTGTAGACTGGCATAGGGCTTGTCACACAGGGCTTTCTATATCTGTCTCAACATTCTTCCCAAGGTTGGATGTAAGCTATTAGTTAAATGGCTCATCTTTCCCTGAGGTCCCAGGATCAAAAATGACAAAGTTCTCTCCTCTTTGTGTCTTCTTGAGTGAGTGTCCATTTATATTGGCCCACCAAGGGGGCAGGGACTCCTCCTGAGTCCCGCCATACTGATGTGGTCAAATCAAAGCCCTAATCATAACAGATAATTTAATCAAAGACATCTCAGCTGAATCTAATATAATCAAAGAGTATCACACCCAGAGGAATAGATTAGTTTAAAAACAAGATTTCTCTTTTGGGGATTCACAAAAATAATTTCAAACCTTCACAGGAGCATATAAGAAGAGAGGGCTTCTGAATAACTTAATTAAAAAAAAAAAAACAACAACAAAGACAACTCAGCAAGTTACAGAAGCATTATTCTTAAAAATTCTGTCCAGATAGTTTTGTCTCACCTACTTACAACTTCTAACTCAGTTGTTTCTCTAGTATTCAGAAAGATACACAGATGAACACAGAATATTTGAATGGTATAGTGAAGGTATCCTTACTCTTGAAAAAAGAATGAAGTGAAAAAACTGCTTAATTATATTCATGTCTCCCTAAACCAAACTTCATATTTTTTTCCTTTTAGCATTAATACAGTATGAATTTTGATTTTGCTACAAAAATATTACAATGTTGTTGATACCAATAGTCTATAAATTACAGAGATTATATTTTTCCCATGCATCACCACATTCCACATTCTTAACACCTTTTAGTAGCAGAACTTTCCTGTGTTTATATTATTAATCACAATCCTCAGCTGCTACCAAAAACTGGCTTCCAGCAACCCCTGTTTCCTCTGCCACATGCATATGGCTTCTCCTGGTCTCTCCCTTCTCTTCAGAGTTTTGTTGATTTCAGCTTCTTGTGAAATCTGCTTTTATTTCTTTGTCTGAATTTATTTCTCTTTTAAAGAACTCCAGTAATGGAATTAAGACCCATCCTGTAGGAGGTGGGTCACAGTTTAAAGAAAGTGGCCACATCAAAAGGTCCTATTTACACTGTGTCCACACCCTTAAGAGTGGGTTAAATTTAAACACTTGTTTTTCTGGAGTACATACAACTTCAAACCACCACAAAAGCCAGTACTAATGTCCAATCCAGCCAACAGATTTACAAATGAATATGCAAAACAATGTCTGGAGACAAGTGTTTCCAAGTCTCCCACCATATGTGCTTTTGTTTTTCTGGCTGTGACAGGGATCACGCCCTTATAGCTCACACAGTTCTGCATTGACTGCTTCCATTTCAAAACATCACAATTTTGTTTACTTGGCTCATGATTGTGCATCTGTTAGTTCCCTTTGTGATTTTGCTTCAACAGCAGTATAAGCCCTCATTACTATAAGGGGTTAGATTGATTATTAAAAAAAAAAATACAGATAAGCAGGAAGGCTTCATAACTGGGAGGGAAACACCAACATTTCTTAGTGTGGGAGGTGAAATTAAAAGAAGAAATTTAGAATTTTTTATGCATTGCTTATCAATACAACTAGCAAAAATATACAAATGAGTCAAGTTTAGGGCAAGTCATCAAGAAGGGAGCTGTTTGCTTTCTGGCACAATTTTAAATTCTGATCAAGGCTTCTATTTTATCAGTTGAGACTTAGGTATAAAACCTAACATAAATGAAATCCAAATATCAAATGGACTGCTGTCACTAGGAATATTCCTCTCTGCTTCACTGTTTTCACACTTGTCTCCTGCTGTCACCTGTAACTGAGGCATAAAGAGTTGCTCCTGGTACAGGGCTTGTTGCCTGCAGTCCCAACATGATGTTGGCAATGTCAGAGGGGAAACACCTCATTTCCTCTTGTGTTTCACTGTTGGCTGGGCTTCTCTCCCTCCTGAACATCAACTTACAGCATCAAGATACATGAAGTAATTGGACCGCTATGAAATTCCACTGTTTTCTTATGCACTATTAATTAAGCTAAAACTACAAGAACAAAAATCAGTGCCAAGATCCTCCTGCTCTCCAGATATTAAAATGAAATTAATATAGGAAGGCAACAAAGACCACACAGAAATCATTGTTCTTTGGAAAAAGACATTCTCCAGTCCATAATACATTCACTTAAATCCGACTGGAGGAGGAAGCCTTAGCAACCCTCCCCTCTTCCCTGAAATGCTGGCTTCTGAAAAATAGCTTGTTTTTGTATACAGACATTAAATATTATATTGTATAAAAAACAATGCCAATTGTAAAACACACAGGCATTCACAGGAGACTTGTTGAAAGGGTCAAGGGACTTGCTGTGGAGTGAACCAGGGACCTGGATGTGGTCATGCTGTTCCTTGTCCAGATCTTTTGCAACTTCAGTGCAAACTAAGTGTAAGAGCTAGTCAAGACCCAAATGCAGTTGCTAGTAAAAGGTCCTTTGTGCTCAAGGGGGAACACTAATTGATCACAAACAGGAACTCTTCGAAACATAAATCTGAGAATTTGTGTTTCGTGTTCACCACATTGATTTTTTTCCTTGTGATTGAAAAATGGAGCTCATTATACAGGACTTTAATAAACCATATAATATTCCAAACAATTTGTTATAAAATACAAAATATTCTTACCCAAAATCCTAACTGTGCAGGGAGATAATGACATTTGTCTTTCTCTGGTGGCCACACAACTTTCATTAGTTGTCCAGTTGAAAACTGATTATAGCACCATCCAATTAATTATTTGGAAAATCTGCCATCTGTGAATATCAATATATAAAGCTCTGCTTGCTTCAAGCAATGAGTTTGAGTAGGTTCAATTTACCTTATTGGTCACAAATGAGCCATTGATTCTTTTTCAGTTCTCAAATAAATAATTTAAATTTCATCAACAAGTTGTAACATGAGAGGGGGCCTCCAAAGAAACCTGGATGTTATTTCCTGCTTCCCATTTGCAGTTGCCTAAACTAGAATTCTAGGAAGGGATTCTTCCAGAGGAGTGAAGGGGCTCCCAAAGACAAACACCATCCCTTTCCACTACAGCCTCCAATCCTATGTTGGCCTCTCACTTTTTAGTCTCTCATTGTCCTTTTTATCATTGCATATTGAGTGGATTTAGTTGCCAATCATTATTTCAGTTAAAGTGAGAAACAGAAGTCCCTCAAAGCACAGGGTGATCAACAAGATTACAGTTATTGATGGTAAAAAAAATCACTGCATTCAGTCTGGTGCCCTCTGACATATAAAATGAAGAGAAATACAGAGAATAAAAGCATGGAGGAAGACAGACTATATACATAGTAAAGAGCACCAAAACCTCTGATTCTTTTCTCCACACAATTGCTCACCATGGGAGTGATGATCCATTTTCCAAATACTGCAGTTGTAAGCACATTTAGACTTAGTACAGCAGCACTTTGGAACTTGTAGATGGCTCTGCCATGGTTTCAGTTGCAAACATTCCAAATATTCTTTTACAGCATTTAATTTGGGTACTGCTCCAGGGTTGGTGAGCATCCTCTTCATGTGAGAAGACAGGGTGAGTACTCTAAGCAGTTAAAAATGACTCTGTTGACCAAAGAATACCAAAAGTCTTTGGAAAGCAGCAACATGACAAAGGTTACCACAAAGTCTTCATAGACAAACCACAGCCATGTCATGACTGCACAGATCATGTCACAGTCATCCCAGATGAACTAGACCTTGTAAACCATGTCAGTCTTGGAAGAAGAGTCATAGGTGCAGTTGTCAATGTCAGTCGTTTCTCAGTGCCTGTACCCTGATGACTGCATGATTCCCCCGACTTTCCCTCAGAAATTATTTTTACACATTGTTTGAACAGTTTGCACCTTTTCTTTAGGATCTTAAGATGCTTACTGTCTGAAATGGTAAGATCTGAACCCCAATGCACACAGGAGAAAATTCTGACCTTAAGAACACAATATCATGCCCAAGTTTAGGCAAAAAGCTGGGCCTGCAATTCAGGCCCTATCCAGAGAGAGCAACTAAGGAAAGACTAAAATACAGTGGAAAGGAAGTTAGGCACAAAAGAAAGGAGCCCTTGAGGATCTCCAGAAAGTGTGGATGTACTGCAGGATGGGGGAAAAGGGAGCATCAGGGCCAAGGGAAGGGCAGGTCAGCAGGTGGGAGTAGCAGGGAATGGGGGCATGAGCAGCCTGTCCAGCCCCAGAAGTCCAGAGACTTAAGCGGCAGACAGGGATGCAGCCTGTGGCCACAATCATGGGCAGACCTGAGCAGCCCCAGAGTTCTGCTAGATATCACCAGGCTGATAGAAGGAAGCAGCTTATGAGCAGATGCCTGAACCTAATAGCAGGACTGTTCATCTTGTTGAACAAAGCATACAACTCTCACGGGCTTTCTTCCTGGATGAGACAATGACTTCAACAGCTTCATTGTTATTCTGTTCCACATTGTTTTAAATAACAGACCTCTGAAATTGGGATGTGTATATTGATTAGGTAAACAGATTTTCCCAAACCTATATGTATCTACTGTATGCTTCCCTATGCCATTGACTAGTCAGTGTGGCTCTCTTGCTATTTCACCCATTTACAATCCACTATCTTTCAGAAAAATAAAACACTGATTATTTTATTTTATCTTTGTTTATTAGACTCATGGCAGCCACATGCCTTTAATGAAAGAAACTGTTTTCAAATCAATCTGTTCCTAAACATTTGTATGGATAGAGTAGAATATATGATACTTCTATCATTATATTGACTTTTCTTTTTGTGAGTGAATTTTTTATTTACACTGTATCTAGAAGCAAATAAATAAATTCTTAAACAATTAATTTCCAAAAATGTGCAAGAAATTACTATAATTTGTTTACAAACCAAAACACATATTTAAAATCAATGGACTTTGGATAATTCATTCTGTGGCATTCTCATACAAATGGTATACACCTGATATTAAACATAGTCAAAAGTGTAAACTACAGCAATCTGGATTGCAAGTATTAATTTCATGGCACTCCAACATGACTATAAAATTTCTTTAACCCAACATGTATACTTATTACAAAATTCTGTAAGAATTTTTCATATCTCTGGATGCAGAGTTTGGAACAGTTTTCAGAAACAGCAACTACACATTTTGCCATGTTATGACTGATTAATAAAAAGAATAATTATAAAAAACCTTCTTTACAGGATTAAAAAAGTATTAAACCAAATTTGTGATTGTAGCGTACCAATACTTTATTTTAGAATTTTAAAGTTATTTATGGAACTGGTGATTGCTCCTTAATAGAGTATTTAACCAAACTGCCTATTGCTGGTAGTGTGATTTCACTCTCAAATTAAGAATTCACACTTGATGAAATGCAATTAAAATTTAAATGAAAATACATTATTTTGAATCATTCATAAAGCAATATTTCTCATCTGTGTGAAATGTGTAATTAAAATTGGCATTTCTGAAAGCATTAAGAAAAATATTTAGACTTGTAGCACTAGCAGAGACATTGCATATAACCTATTTAAGATTTTTAGTAAATTTTATCCTGTTTCAATACTGGCTCAGAAATTATAATGTATATTTTATATTTTATTTCCTAAAATGCCAATGATTTAGCCTTTTTGGCATTGGATTTCTTCAAGAGTAAGGTGGCTGCCCTGTGTAGCTGGTTTCCTTAAAAACTATTTTTAGTTCTATGATTGTTTCCTGTGATAAGTATTTTTGACCTTCTAAATTTTCAGAATATTGCACCAAGTAGAAAGTGAACAGTTTTCCTTAGAAGAGAAAGAGTGAGAAATTTTTCAAGTACTTTCTATCCTTTTCTTATTATTTTTAAAAATGCATAATATTGTCCTAGTAAAGCCTAAAAATAGTTTCTGGCCTCCATGTTTTGTGATGAAACAATTGATTAAAAAATAAACACCAAAATGCTGATACATTTATTAATTGCAAATGGGTACAGCTTTCTTGTTTTCTTCTTTTTCCTGACTTGAGCACAGATTTTTAGAAGCATATATAAAGTCACTTACAGATTTTGTCCATATAAGTCATCTAAGCCACCATTCAACAGGATAAAAATATTTAATGAAATTTTATCTAAGCCAAACTACAGGATGAATATTTATCTTTTTTCCTTCTCTTTTTAACCAGATTGTTTTATTATCATATAAAATCAAACTCATATTATGTCATGCTACCTATGCCAAATGGGTATCTTTCTATACAAAAACAGAAAATATTGCAATACCCCTTTCTTTTCTGTTTGTAAATTTAATTTCCTGAGAAATACTTTGATTTTCATCAAAACACTATCATTCCAAATTAGATTGTTAACAAGGAATACTATTTTAGAGTATTTTATATTATGGGTATACAAAAGCACATCAAAAATTGGCTTTCTGAATTAGAACAGTATCAAGTCTCGTCCTCCAAAAAAAAAAGCCACAAAATATGATTTTAAATACATTTAGATGAAAATCAGAATAATCTTCACTTGACACTAACTGGTTAGATCTTAAACACATGATATCGTGAGGAAAACGGGGGCAACAGGCTGTTCACATGATAAAGCAGGGTTCAGGGTAGTCCAAAGACCTCTGTGCACCATGATTTCACAAAGAGTACATGTAAATGCTTCTAGAAACATAGAGAAGCCATTTCAACATTTATTATTAATACACAGTGACTCTCTGACAATACCTGCCATCTAATATAGATGCACAGGGACTTTTAACTCACCCTAGATATATTTTAAATTGTTTAAAAATAAATAGTTTTGCAAAAAAATAGTTAAAATGTCTTGCATTAATTTGATAAGTTTACAACTCTGTAATAGTTCTTAATCCAAATAGCTTATAGTGAACACTTAAATTATATTATTACAGTATTCTCCATATTCCATCGTATTCAGTGAAAACATATCAGAAAATGAAAGAGGAGTCTTCCTAACAAGGTACAATCAACATTCCACCAAAATTAAGTACCTTTTCCCCTTATGTCAAAATATCATAACTTTTTAAAGAAAATTCTTATATGATTTGCTAAACTTAAAACCTCTAAAAATGTCAGTGATCCAGTTACAATCTTGAATATTTGAAACATTTCTTTCATTGTCATATGAAATATCAATATCTCAGACAGTACTTGCATAGAGAATATTTAGGTCAGCTTCATCCTCCCAATCCAATGCCATTATATATGTTATAATACTATAGAAGAAGGGAGCAAAATAAATACCTGGAATTCTTTATACTCCTTCAGATAGATCTATAAAACCATTCACAGGGAACTAAAACAGATTTCAAGTGACATTAACTGAATCTAACTCCTCTACTCTGTCCAAAAATGTTTCTGTTTATATTTAATCATTTCTTTCAAAGACAGAGAAAACCATAATTTTGAGCAGATGAGGTTATGCATAAATTTAAGACTACCACATGGTAAATTATTCTACCCTGTTCTTAATGACTATCTTTATATAATTTATTTAGCATTCACTGAAAGAATATAGTTTGCAAGATGTCCTTTTTTAAGACACTCTAATGATCTGGAAATGTTCCTTAGAGTAAAATAGAATCAAAGATAGAAAAAAGGGGAAGATTCCAAGGGATGCATATAAATAAGGTAATTATCACTCTTTTTGTTTCCACAGTCATCGGCATGCCTGAGAAATTTACAAATTTGACAATCATAACAGAATCCTTGCTCATGGGTTTACCTCATGGCTGGATGCTAGAGGGACTCCATATCACATTTTCCTTGATTAAACTGACAGCACTCAACAGGAACTTCCTCATTAACACCCTCACCACCCTTGACCAGCATTGCCAAGTCCCCATGTATTTCTTCTTGAGGAATTTGACTTTAATGGATATGTGC
>JAQZBX010020339.1:0-33079 GCA_029593785.1 Cabassous unicinctus
AAGTTCAGTTCTTGGTGCCTCCTAAAAACAAATTTAAAACAACAACATGCAAAACAAACAGAAGAAACAATTCAGGGGAACAGATATGTCTCACCCAGTCCAGTACCTAAAAAAGAAACAATAACAACAAAAAAAAACACAATGAAAAATAATTTCACACATAGTAGAAAGGCCAGTATTAAAAAAAAAATACAAAACTTAAAACTAAAAGTGTTGGAAAGGAAATGGAGAAATAAGAACCCTAAACTTTTTCTAGTGGAAATGTAAAATGCTGCAGCCACTAAAGAAGACAGACGGCAGTTTCTCAAGTAGCTAACTATAGCATTTATTTATGATCTGGCAACTCTGCTAATAGGAATATACCCAGAAGAACTGAAAACAGAGATCCAAAGAGAGATTCGCACACCGATGTTCATAGAGACATAACACACAATAGCCAAAGGATTGTAGCGACCCAAGTGTCCATCAACCAATGAATGGATAAGCAAAATATGTTATATTCATACAATGGAATATTATTCAGCTGTAAAAAGGAATGAAGCCCTGATGCACTTGACAACCTGGATGAACTTTGGAGACATTATTTTGGGTGCAATAATACGGACTCTAAAGGACAAACACTGTATGACCTCACTGTTAGGAAAAAGTCATAATAAGCAAACCCATAGAATTAGGATCTAGAATATAGATTCCTAGGAGAGAGATTGGGGTTTTAGAATGGGGAGTGGGTGTTTACCCTTTACAGAATTCTTATTTAGGCTGATGGTAAAGTTTTGGAAATCAATGTTGATGATGGTAGCACATTAGTGTAATCAGCACCACTGAAATATATATTTGAATGTGGTTTAAAGAATAAACTTTAGGATGTATATATTACTAGAATAAAAATTAAAAGATAAAACATAGACCTGTACAACACAGTGAACTCTATTGTAGATGGTGGACTACGGTTAATAGTAGAAGAGAAGAATGCTCTTTCATGAATTATAACAAATATGCCATACTAATACTAGGTGGTAATAATAGGGTTGTATACGGGGAAAAAAACTAGTGTAAAAAATGGATAATAAAACTATTTTAAAACCCTTTCATCATTTGTAACAAAGAACTATTGTTAAACCATAGTGCAATTATTTTTAAAAAGTGCTAGCATCATTTGTGACAAATGTTCCACACCAATGCAAGGTGTTGTTGATGGGGAGGTGCATAGGAATCCTGTATTTTATGCATGAGTGATTTGTAAACTCACAATTCTCTAATAAATATATATGTATACTTATTTTATTGTATTTTTGACATGAGAATCCACTTATTTTCTACAAGTTAAGGAATGTAAGCAAATAAAAAGTAATAATCTATGAGTTTGGATATACAATATCTAAAGACATAATAAGTATCATGTATAATGACAAGGTGGGTGACAGCAATACGGGAAAAGTGCTTGTGAATATGGAATATAGTTAAAATTATAATTATAATATTGTTTTCCAACTGTACAAAGACATGAAAGTAATGTAAACATTTAATAATGGGAAAAATGCTTTTGTGTTTGGGGGGGGAATATATCAGAGCACTTCTTTCTGTTTGATTTTTCTGTAAATTACACTGCTCTAATTTTTAAAATGTAACAGAGGACAGTAGAGTATACTATATACTGATAAAGTGGTGGTTTCAAGGAGACTTAATTATAAATACATGTGCACCTAACCTCCCCAAAGTACATGAAAGAAATATTGTCAGATTTAAAAGGATAAATAGATGGTTCTAAGTAATAGTAGATTTCAATATACCACTTTCAATAATGGATGGAACATCTAGACAGAAAATCAATAAAGAAACAGAAGATTTAATTAATATACAAATGTAAAATATGCATAAGAGGGAACACTTCATGTGAGAGTATGTGGGAACTCTCTACTTTCTGCATTAATTTTCTATAAATGAACAAATGCTCTAATTTTTTAAAATACCATAATTAGTTGCTTATGAAATTTGAGTTTTATATGAAAAATAGATTTTAGAAAATCTTGTATCCTACACATGAGCTTGAGAACTTCCCAATACTTAAACACATGTCTTCGAAGTTTGCTGGTGACTTTAACAAATGGTTTATTTTGCTATTGTAAAATAAAATAGGTCATATCTGTAAGATCTACATCACTGTGAGCTAATATTTTTCAGATGAACTCTACTTTGCTGTTACAGAATCATGCATGGATAAAGCCTACTGAAATGCCTAAAAATATAATGGATTTACCTCTGGTGGAATATGAAGTTTATTAATATGGTTTCAGTTTCCAATCGTCTTTAAGAAATCACCACTTGTTGATATTTGGTGTAAAAAATATTATTAAAGAAGAATATATATGATTATTTTAAAGCACTTGTCAAATACTCCTTTTTCTAATCATATGTCTGTGAGTGGCAATATTTTCTTCATATTCTTCAAGCAAACCAATATATTGGATTTGAATGAATGAAAGAGCATATAGGAGAATTCAATTTTCTCCCAGTAAGCTGGGATTAAAGAGATTTTCAAAATGATTAATCCATTTCTCTCATATGATTTTATTTTGGTTTTGGAAAATTATGTATTTTTGAAATATGTTAGGTAAGGACACTTAATAGTGGACTGATTTGTTATGAAAAATTAAGATCTTATTATTAAAACAACAAATTTTTATTTAAAGAATTAGATAATTATTTAAACATGTGTCACATTTAATTCTTAATATGTTAATTTTCCATGGATACAGATTATTAAGGATTTTCAATAGGTCTTTAGAATGTAAAAGGGCCCTGGAATAAAAAAACATGAGGACAGATAAATTATGTAAACGCTATTAAATTTTGCTCTGCAGTATGTTAAATAGCTTTGGATGGTGTAAGTTTGTATTTTTCCTAATATTACCCTCTTTTGAGTGTTATATTTCTTTGACTATAAAGGTCTGGCTCTATTAGATGCCTGGACATCACGATCCCTCATACTCCTCTCCAGATATCAAATCTGCCCAGTTCCCTATGAACCTTAATCCATGCTATATTATTTTTGTCATATCAGGGAATTATTGTAGCCTTTCTCAAATGGAGAAATCCTTCAGAGTTTTGCTTTTTTTATCTGAAAAACTCATAGAAAGACTGATTTCATGGAGTTATTATAAAAGTAGGTAAGGATCTGCTGAGGCTTTGTGAAACCCTTGCTGAGTATTCCCAGGTCTGGTGAAGCCAAAACTTTATTGTCCTAAGTAAAGGGGGATTTCTGCTTTCATTTATGTAACTTTTCTAATCACCAAATGTTCCCTACCAATTTGCGTTCATAATTGTGTTGATTTCCTGTAGTGGTATGTGTAGGTTTCAATTTTTCAGCCTTCATTTCCAAGACTTTCCTTAGAGCTCCTTAGTCTCTCCCATATTCTGATACTCTCCTGATTGGCAGTTATTAATAACTTTTTTTTCAGAAAAAAAAAAAAGCAACTTTCCTCCCACATGCCTGTAGGGGTAGTAACTCACAATCTGAGGATACCTAATATTATTGTCAAATGTCATGTGTGAGGATCGCCTCAAAGCACATCTGCTAATAGTCCCACTCTGTGATTCAACCTCTTTTACTTGCTTTCATTGTAAAATCCATTCTAAAATATATGCCATTTTCTTCAATTTAATAACTACTGGTCAAAATTTGCCTGTTTTGTGTGGTGGTGGTAATTTTAAATAGTATATGATTTGCCTTCCCCTTATAATGTTAATTCAAACCCTCATAAAATACAATTTTATTTGGGTTGCATGATTTATTGATATATTGTAATGTAAATATTTATATTTATAAACTTATAAAATGTAAAATGTATTGAATCAACAATGGCTATGGAATTTTTTGATTACTTCTCTTTTGTAAACAAAATATTCTTTGCTAACTTGTCCTAAGCATGATTATGAATTTATCTAATCTCAAGAGAATAGCAAAGAATGCCTAAAAATCAAAGGTTAAGAAAACTTGCCTCTCTGCAGGTTGAAGTCACTAGTTCCCCCAGGCTCCTGAGAGTTATGACACAAAAGTGTCCTTCTTAAAGAATACTCATGTTTATAAAGAATCTAGAAGCACAATTGTTCCTATGATTACAGGTAAATATAAGTTTTCCTGAGAAATCACTCTTTGAATTTTAGTCCAGGATTAATGAGGTAGAAACACAATTTTTGGGAAGACTATATACCTGAGCAGAAGTATTATTCATGTTATAGAAGATAGACTTGTTTCCTTGATTCTTAGGTATATTTATATACTTTAATACATGTATTTCTTTAAAACAGCTAATTAAAAATTCACTGTGATGCATCTCTAGGTCATTAACATAATTATTTTTGTTCCCTGTATAAATTGATGCTTATAGAGTTTGAATATTTTTTATTCTGTTTTTATAGTTGATCAGTTTGAAAAATGGTACCTGATATTTTACAAATAATGAAAGTTAAATGATACATAAATTGCCAAGATATTGAACTAGAACAACCATATATAAAGAATTATATATTATTTGAACTAGAATATAATGTTTAGCCAAGAAACTCAGAGGCAAAAGAGAGTTACCACACCATTTCAGGGAAATCAACCCTCCTAATAAAAAACAGTCCTACATATATCGATGAATAGGTTGATATAGCCAGTGAGGTTTTTATTTATGAACAACTTCTAATATTTATTTGTAAGATATTAGAATCAAGATAAGCTCTATATAGATTTTTATTATATATACTTATTTCATGTGTTTAACAATTGATGAGGGATAACTGTTTAAATATTTCCACTACTTAAAATTGTGAAGAAAGTAATTTCTAAATTTCCTTTATATAATAAGGAGCAGAGATAAACCCTGAAATTCTCCTCCCTCTTATGTCCAAAGCTATGCATTTAACCATCATGATGCACTCTGAACTATAAGTTATATGAAAAATGGAGCATAAGAATACTTGGGAATTTGTACAGAACAAATAGAAAAATGCAATCTAAAGACATGTAGGATAGGAATGAAACTTCTAAGGATAAATAACAATGCATGGTTTTGATAAAGGCAATTTAAAAATCATCTGAAAGTATTGTTATGTTTAATAACACTTTAGTTAAATATCAACATAAACACTGAGTATTATTTTAATATTTAATAAAATCTCTGCTTAAATGACATTCTCATCTTCACATATTGAGGATAATAGACTATTCATAATCAAAAGATTATTATAGAAAAACAATTTTCCAAAATATATTGTAAAAGTTCTAGAAATTAATATGAACATAATTAATTAAAATAAATCAGTATTGTCTACATAAAATTCTAACCATTGTATATGATTTTATAATTACAAATGGATTATATATAAAGATTAAATATAGGGTTTCTTACATTTTTATTCTTACTACCTCTCTTTTCTATGTTTTCCACATTTAAAAATAATAGTTCTGATATGAGACTTCTCAAGGTAATTAGTTTTAGAATTGAAAGGATAGTTAAGGTTGAAATAATATTTATTTATGCTTTGAAATGTTTAAAGACAAGCAAAAGTAAAATGGTTTTTGGCTGCTATTATTATTGTGAGGGAGGAGATTTCAGAAAAATCTAGAAAATATGTAGGCAAAATGCATGGACAGAAATATTGGTCTTCATCAAAAACTGGAATTCATGATTGATGAAAGGAATATTCCTTTGTGGAGGAGTGAATTCAGGTGGGATTATTTTCTTAGATACTGTGTGCAGGTTATGAGGTAAATTACAAAGAAAGGAAGGGAACTGTGGTAAACACTGCAACAGGAACCTGGAATCAATTAGATGTTGAGAGAAATCTTTAATTGACGTTGCTGTTTAGGAAGAGCAAAAGGGCTCACACTCATGTATTATAGAACAACTGAAATGAAAGAGTGGTGACACCTAATCCATCTGGTCACCACGATTAAAACAATTCTGAGAAGACTCTCAGAAGCATTCATTAACTATGTTACAGAAACCGATTTTAAACCAGCTAGATTGGGAGATATAAACAAATATCCAAGTCACCTGATACATGAAGACAATCACAGTACAGTGTTTAAACAAATGGGCTGATGCAGAGAATCTGCTATAGAGCATATCTGAGATGACCATTTGCTGATGAAGGAAATGAGAAAATAATCCCTGCTTATGTCCAGGATGACTTTGAAAAGGTATTTTACTGAAATAGTGTAAATTACTCAATAACTGAAAGGTTTATGAGCCTCATTTTAGATCATACAATGTATGGATTATTTGATCCTATGAATGTTGAAATTAACATATAAGAGAAGAGTTAAGGAAAGAAAGTGAAAAGGGAAATATGTGAATTCATTGGTTTCTAAATACTTGTGTCCATTTCTCTAAGCTGAAATCTTTGTGAGAAACCACATATTGATACCAAGGGAGACATTTTATTTCTGAGTAATATGGATTATCTTCACTGAGTTATTAGTATACTCTTATCATTTTATACTTTGACTATAGCGAGATGGAAACATATTAGGGAGCATGGAGAATCTTACTATTTTCACAGAAGTCCTCCTCATGGATATCTCAACTTTCTGTGAGCTCCAAGTGCTTCAAGGTCTGATGTTCCTAGTGATATATCTGGGAGCACTGACTGGGAATCTTCTAACTGTTATTGTCATGGTAGGCAGTCCACATTTACATCATCAAATGTACCTTTCATAGGCAATTTATCCCTCATAGACCTTTGCTGCATTTCAGTTACTGTGCCCAAAATGATTGTGAATTCTCTGACAGACACCAAGACAATTTCTCTTCTAGCCTGTGCCATCCAGATATTCCTGGTTCTCTTCCTTCTACACTCAGAGTTGGCCTTCCTGGTGGTGATGTCGTATAATCACTATGTTGCCATTTGCCACCCTCTGCACTATGGGTTCACCATGACCCCACATCTGTGCATACAGGTAGCTGGTGGTTCATGGGCAAGTGGGTTGCTGCTTTCTGGTGTCTACACAGGCACCATGTTCAAGCTCCCATTCACAGAGTCCGATGTGCTCCATCAATATTTCTGTGATGTACCTCAAATTTTGAGGATCTCATCTCCAGATGTTTAGTTTTCTGAGTCATTGGCCTTAGCTCTAAGTGCATTGTATTAGTATGTTGTATGCATTAGTATTTTCTGCTTTTATGATTAAGTCCTATATTGGTATATTTTCAATGGTGTTTAGGATGCATTCTCTGGAAGCCTGTAACAAAGCCCTTGCCACCTGTAACCCACAGTTGGTAATTCTCACTTTGTTTGTAATTTCTGGGGTTCATGCTGCCTTTGGTCCCATTGCAAATAAAGCTTCTCTTAAAAATCTTCTCATGGCCATGTTCTACATCATGGTGTTCCTGTTCATAAAACTCATCTATAGTCTGTGCAACAGAGAAATTAACAATGCTCTACGCCAAATGTTCCACAGATATTTTGAGTTCCGAAGCAGAGTTTTTCTTGATTAAACAATTCTAAAAATTATTTGAATGGTTTAATTTATGCGAGATATATGTTCTAAATTTGAATCTACCGATAATAACTGTCTAGAGTTTTGTACTCTGCATATATTTTGTTGTTTCATATGTATCATGTTTACTTGTTGTTTCATATGCCAGCTGTATATCTGCTTCTAATTTTTTCAACTCCATACATTTGTGTAATTCACACATTCTTGTGGAAATATATTCCACATTGTTAAAAGTGTTTTGAATAACATTTTGGATATTATTGAGTGATGTCAAGGAATAATAACCTTTGGAGAAGACCATGGGCATGTGCCATAATAAGTGCCTACACATTTGAGAGAACTTCAAGTTATAGCACACTGCTACCCTGGAAGGGAATATTGAAAGTTTTAAATAAGAAAACTCAATTAAAATTGCCCTCTTTGCATTCATCTTTCTACAATGTTTGCATAAAATAATAAGGTGATTAAAATTGAGACACAGCTGCAGTATTAAGGACACAACTGCAGAATTAAGGACACAACAATGATCTACCTCTGATATGTGTGTGCTGTATCCCTCATTCAAAAGTGGACTATAAAAACCAGGACCGCAACACAGAATATTAGTTTGAATCTTTTCCTCTCTCCATGTGATCTTACTTAATAGGTACATGCGTAGCTTGATGCATTCAATATTTCTGCATGATGAACAGCAAGTAGTTACCAAGAATAATGAAACATAGCAATTAGTGGAATAGAATTTCACTTGAAGAATGTACGATAATACTTATAATACACTTTTCCCAAAAAAGATGTGAAAAAAAAACACCTCTCAATATGGGAATTGTTTTATGTTTATATGTTTCAGAAGATGAGTGAACATTCTGATGGTAAAGTAAATAATGTTTTGAAATCTCAAAATTGAACCTGTAAAAAGCTGCTTTTTACTTAGAATCCCTATCTAGAAAATTTTCAGCCTTAAAGAATTAGTGGTCATTTAACTTCTGCCTTCATCCTGCAACTGGTAAAATGCAGGGGGTTTATGGTTTAGTATTTTTATTCATATACAAGCCAACAATGAATAAATATCAAAAACCTTTGAATTCTGGCTGTGGTCAACATGGTGAAGTGAGATATTTCAGATCTCTATAACCCCACAGAAACTTTGAACAATTAGAAAGAACTGGCAGAAAGACCTTTATTAAGCTCCAGAAAGCATTTAAAGCATTGCAAAAATGGGATGAGTAAAGACCCAAGTAAAAGTCATCTAAAAACTGATAGGATATCATGGCACCCTGGCTGGCCCTTTGCCCACTCTTAACTGGTTAGACATGGAGCCAGCCTGAACTCCTACTTTGGATCCTTGGTCCTGGTTCTGGAGGGAGCACAGTAACCAGTGTGTAAATACAGGGAGCATATATGTCTGGGCTAATCTGTCTGGTGGTGGCCTGAGAACTCTCCATCTCATAACTGTTTCTTGCATTGGAGGCAATACAGAATGCTCTTTGCCTACAGCTGCCTGGGGAAAGGGTTTGCTGGCTGTAGTACCTGGGACTGTGAGGAAACTGTTTCCTATGGAAAAGGGGGTATTTATATCTCTGCAAATGGAGATATGCATAGGTATCCATGCCCACACTCAAGGCAACATGCATATTCAGAAAGCTTCAGAGTAGCCCTATTCCTTGGTCTCAAATTATTCTTTATAAACATTGTATGGATAAACTCTAAAGGAGAATATTTGTACAGGTCAATATACATTGACAAAGAAAGATGTTTAATTTTTTCATTTTTTGTTTTTCATAATTACTGACATTCAATAAAGTTCAGAATACTATGTACATATAATCGTAAGAAACAGATGTCTCAGAGTCTGAATTCCAATGATAGCACACATATTTCAAAATGTCCAGGTTTCAACCAAGTTACCACAGATAAAAGGAAATGCGAAGTGATAGCTCTGGCAAAGGAGATTAAAACATTAGCAACCATCAAGGAGTAGGAATTTAAGACCCCTTGTCTGAGTGGCCAAAATTAGAAAAATCACATCTCTTGCTCATAGTGCATGCCCACTGGGTTTTGGTTATACAAACCTTTAATTTTAATTTAATAGAATATGATATGATTGAGGTTGATTGAATTATACTGAACCTTTTAGTGCTCCCCCTTATCCCATGGATATAAAGCTAGACCAGGTATCAGGCTTTTTCCAAATAAGTGAAAAAGGGAGAAATAGTGTGGAATAAAGAGAGCATTATATTTTACCATAATCTGTTTTCTATTTGACATTTGGGTGGATGATTCTCCATCTGCCTGGTTTCTACGGTAAAGGGCTTGTCCAATACAAAATGAACAAGAATCCTGAAAAAGTAGTGTGCACCAAATATTAGGAGGTCACTCAAATATAACAGCGTTAACCAATTGATACATTGCCACACTATAATTTATACTGGTTGTACCAATTAATACACTCTTAATTAGTGTTTGCAATTTCTATTTTCTCAACATCATCATCCAAATTTTATATTGTCAGATATTTCAAATGTTTTTAAATATGCTTAGCATATGTATGTGCATATATATATGTATGTGTACATATATGCTTGTATATAGATATATATAGAATTGTGCTAAGCTTGAATGTTTGATATGTACTTTAATGTTAGTCTGTAATTATTTTCTAAGAAATTCCTGTGAATAATATTTGTGACAGATACATATCCCTGATTTATTGTATAATACATGATTATCTCTATATCCTTTGGGAATAATAAATTATAAAAACTCTTCTAATAAATAAATCAGTATTTTATATTGTTGTTTGAATTTTGTTTCTTGTATGAGTAATACAAGAAATACATGACAAGTAGCTGTTTCTAAATCTGTTATAGTTTTGACTTATAGTGACCTTTAATCTCTATCATTTGTGTATAGTGAGAGGGAGGAGTGAAATTTATTTTTATTCTTTATGAATATCCAACTGTCCAAGCACCATTAATTGAAAAGTAAATATTAATGAAACTACCCCATACTTTCTCTGTCATATTTTGTGTTTCTAGTGAAGAGTATCTGTAGCTGTGCTCTTTAATCTGTGGCATGGTATACTGTATCATTAGAAAATGGATATCAACTGAAGAGTGAATTAAAATGATAGCTTTGTTATTTATTTCTTTTTAACTTCCAGAAGTTTGCACATTCAGGGAAGGAATATTGATGAAGTAAGAATCACTATATTTCAGTAAACATGACAAAATGTAATTCAAGTTTTAGAAATTATTTTGTTGGTTTGCAACCATGTGCACCCCAGAAAAGCATGTTCTTAAAGTTAATCCATTCCTGTGGCTGTGAACCCATTGTAAGTTAGACCTTTTTCTGTGGTTACTTCAAGATATACTCCACTATAAACAGAATGGGTCATAATCATATTACTGGAGTCCTTTATAAGCAGAATGAAATTCAGAGAGGGAAATAAAGCCATAGATGGAGCTGCCAGAAGTCAAACATCAGCAAAACCCAGAACAGAAGGAGACAACTCCATGTGGTACACTAAAGAGCAAGGATCACCAGCAACCAGCCCCCTACCACCACAGTCTTTGGGTAGAAAGTATCACCTCGAAAATGCCCTGATTTGGAAGTTCTTTTAGCCTTAAAACAAAAAGCTAATAAATTCACATTGTTAAAGTCAACCCATTTCATAAATATTAGCTTGAGCAGCCTAGGAAAATAAAACATATAAAATCAAGGAAGTGAATAAATATTAATAGATCTTCAATTATTTTTTTGAGAAAAGCTTTAGCATTTGAAATTTAATCAGTATTCCATAGGGTATTCTGGCTTTTAACTGTTTGAAAGGAAGAAATAATTATTTTCCAAACCACATATAGATTTCAATGATTAATTATAAAAATAGTTTTAATATTATGTAAATAATCCAGGATTCTAGAGGTTGATTGTGTTTCTCTCTTTTCATATCCTTTTTTTCCATCTTACAAGTAATCATAATCCTGGCTGCCAATGCAGGGACCAGTAGGTGTATCAACAGTTTAATATATAAATTCTTGTTTGCACTACAATTCAAAATATCCAATGCCCCTTCTGAGGTGGACCTCTCTGTAGTACCCTTTTTAAGATATGTAAATAGAGTCACCATTCGTTAATAGCAGACTGAGTCACTTAACCTTCTTTGAACAATAAATTTTGAGCAAAAGTAATGTGTGTGGATTTAAGAGCTAACATATGTGCTTCTTTATAAGATCTTTTAAATCCACCAAGAGAAACACTAACATCCCATATATAGGGTTCTCCAATAGCCTGCTATTTGAATGTGGAATATACATAGCAAAGCTACAGAAAACACAAAATGGACGTGTGTCATAAGTGGAAAATAAACCCTGTGATTTTCAGTATTGACTAAAAGTTTATTCCTTACTGCAAGCTAAACAAGTCTTAGCTGACTAATACAACAACAAATGGTTGTGCAAAGCAGTTTAACAACTTATGCACATGAACAAGCAAAATACCTGCAGAGCCTTGGCTCCACATCCTTACTAGCAATTGCTACATCCAGATATATTTTTTCCATCCTACTGATTTTGTGGCAGTATCACGTGGTTATACATTTATTTTCAGTCAACGCCAAATGTAAAGAATATATATCTATGTTTAAAATAAGATATGTGTGTTTACTCCATTTCACAATTGCTTACTAGGCCTTAAAGATTAATTTTAAGTGGTTTATGATATCAATTTCAATGTCTTTGTTTTGGTTCTAGAAAAAGAAATTCTTTATTGTAATGCAGTCAAATTCACAAATAATTTACCTTTGTGTGTGTTTTTGTATCTTTTTCTTTCTTCTCCGTCTCCTCTTCTTCTTTCATGTCTATAAAATTGCTTCATAATTTAAACTACTGATGATATCTACAATATTATTTTAACACTAGTTTACTCTCAGTGAAATTTTAAATTTTCTCATAAAGTCTGCTATATCTATGCCACACATCTGTGTGTTTTTTTGTGTGTGTGTATATATGTATAGAAATATATATAAATATATACATACAACATATAATTCCATGCTATTATTTCTTTTAAATTTAATTTTTTAATTTGATTTTTTATCTTTAGTTGCTAATTATTTCACATCTGGTATTATAATTAATATAACATTGAGATCAAGACAAATACATTTGCAATGATATTATTCTTTACTTGCTTTTGTGTCTATTTAATGAATGCCCCTATTTTTACTTTTAAAATATTGCTCTATGTTTTAGTGAACAATTAATGCATGTGATTTTTCCAATAAAATATTTATTAATTTTATACATTATACTTTGCATATAAGATAATAAGGAAAATAATTTAGAATGCTATATTTTCCAAGGGACATTTGAATTAATTTTATAATTTTTATATAGAATTCTTTTTAAATAAAGTTGTTTTTTCATTATATGAAATTTACTCTATATCCATTTGAAAGTCATTATAAATTGTTTAATAAATTTGCAAATGACTTGCCTTATTTTCTTAAAATCTTAATTTATTTTGATTTGTGGTACTTATTTCACTAATGTGGTGGCTACCATCATCTTATCATTTTATTCCACAGTGTATCAGCAGACATAGAAAACCTCACCACTTCATGGTATCTTGAGTTCTCTGGAGATTTTTTTCTAGTGATTTAACTGGGAGAAATTACTAGAAACCTTCTAACAGTTATTGTCATTGTAACCGATCCAGAGCTACACTCTCCAATGTGCTCCTTCATAAGAATTTTATGCCTCATAAATCTTTTCTAGATTTCAGTTACTGTTCACAATCTGATTGTGAATTTTATGACAGAGAGTAAACTAATTTTTCTCCCAGCATGTGCTGGTCAGATTTTCCTTAATATTTTATTGAGGTGCACATACCTTGAGGTGATATGACCATTTTTTTGCCATCTGCGAACTTTGGCAAAATGGGCTCACCATCACCCCTTGTCTGTACACGCAGGCAGCTGGTCATTTATGGGTCACTGTGCTCATCAATTCTGCTATCCAGATTGGTACCATTTCAGGCCTCTCTCTCTCATAGTCAGACGTGATCTATCAACTTTTCTGGGATATTCCTCACTTTTCAGGATCACATCTTCAGATGTTCAGTTTTTGAGTCTCTGGTCCTAGCAGTAAATGCTTGAATTTTTAGTATGTTTT
Source organism: Cabassous unicinctus (assembly GCA_029593785.1). NCBI lineage: Eukaryota > Metazoa > Chordata > Mammalia > Cingulata > Chlamyphoridae > Cabassous > Cabassous unicinctus. The sequence continues at coordinate 13,660 of JAQZBX010020339.1, forward strand.
TGCTTTAGGTTTATAGTATATCAAAATATATTTTCAGTGGTACTTATGATATGTTCTATAGAATCTGGCAACAAAACTTTATCCAACTCTTCCCCACAGGTGACAATTCTCCCTTTGTTTCTAATATCTGTTTCAAGTGTTCTTTTAGGTCCAATTGCAGATAATGCATCTCTTAAATATCTTCCTACAGCCATGTTCTAATCCAGGGTGTCCCCATTCATGAACCCATCATCTATATTGTGTGGTACATGGAAATTAACCATGTTCTAAGCAGAATGTTCAACGGATATTTTGAGATCTGTAGCAGGGATTTTTGAATTACGAATTCTTAAATACACAATTTTAAAAAGTTTAATTTTTACATGATATGTTCTTCAGTTTCATTCACTTCCTGTAATATCTAAAGTTTTGTTGTTTATATAATTTGAATTGTTTACTTAAGTGTTAGTGATTTGTATATCCCTCTGTCATAGTTATTCATACTCAATAGTTCAAGAATGTAACTCATGTATTCTTCTTAAAAACTCTTTCCACATTGTTAAAACATTTTGGAAAATGTTTAGGATGATTTTTAGTTATGGAAAATAATAATATCATATGGAGAAGTGTACGGGATTGTACAATAATAAGTGACCACATGTTTGAGAGAACTTCAAATTACAGGATACTGCCAACTTGGGAAAGAATATTGAGTGTTTTGAAATAGGGAATTTAATTCGTATTGTTTACTTTGTATTCACCTTTCTATAATGTCTGCTCAAATTTTAAAAAGTGATTAAAATAGCTACACAACCACAAAATTAAGGACACAATAAGAATATAGAAAACAAAATATGGCATCAATTTGAGATGACCATACCTTTTCATCAAAAACCTTAAGAGATGCATATACCATGAGAGATCTTCAAGTTGCAGGATAAAGTCACTCTGTAAGATAATATTGTGTCTTTTAATTTAGAAAAACTGTTTTAAATTCTGTCTTTGCATTCATTCTCATACAAGTGTCTTGGCTGATAATAAAGTGAGGAGAACTGATAAACCACTGAGGAATTAAGAGAAAATAAGGGTATGGTGCTTAGAGCTGTGCTAAAGTTGGAAACTGAGAGGAGTTGCTTTCATCCTTGAAAATGTGACTGTAAAAACAATTTTCTTCAACACAGAATATTTTAGGAAGCTTTTATTCTCTGCTTGAGCTTTTGGTGGAAAAATGAATGCCATGCTTGATACATTCAAGCTTTCTGCATGATGAAGTACAAAGAATCAGTATAGTGGAGTGTGATGTAGCAATAGATGGTATTAGATATTTCCTTCAGTATACCAGATATTGCTTATTATAGGTGACATACTTTTCCCCAAAATGAGATATAATAACATATCTTCTCAAGATGGTAAGAGTTTTATTATGTAATTCCACAGGCTGAGCCAGCATTCTAATTCATAAATTATATATTTGTTTCTTATCTCAGAAATAAATCCCAGGCAGACTGCCTTTGCATATTAGAATCAGTACCAAGAAAAATTCAGTTTTAGGGAGCCTGTAATCATTTGTTTTATCCTTCATTCTACAACTAGTCAAATGACAGGCCAGGCCCATATGGCTAAGTGTTTATTATTCATTTCGTTTGAAAGTAGTGCATGTATATTATGAGTTTGTTGTCCAAAAGTAATAATCCCAGTAAGAGTTTCATATGTGATCATATTTCTCTCATGCCTAATACTCTCATATTTTCAATATTTGAAAAATTTAATACTCCATATGCAACTTTTTAAAGTGCTTTGAATCTACATCTATCATCTTCACTGATGTTTCCTTGTAAAACACATCACTTTCAATTCTACATTCAAATTTTACTCTTAGAATTGTTGGAGGTTACATTTCTAGACCATATATTCATTAATATGACTTTTATTTCAGTATCTTAATTTATATTTCAGTCTCAATTTATGTAGAATTATTATTGATGGCAGTCTTCTCCATATATTTGAATATGTGTAATTATGGTATTCCAATACATAGGTGTTGATAAAATCTGGTACTTTTCTGTGTTTTCACTGTTTTGATTTCTCTGTAATGTGATATTTAATGTTATGATTCTGAGCTTGTGCCTTGATATTTTTGGGTGTGTGTTTTTAATTTATATTGCAGCATGAGATAATCTATATCAAAAGTTGAAGTTACTTTTTCTTGATGAATATTTCCCAGGATTTTAAAAAATAATATTCCTCAATATCATTTCTATCTCAGGAGAAGGACAAACATTCCTACATTTTTTCAACATTTTTACTTTATGTCTATATTATAAAAATTTTATTCAATCTTTTATTACATCCTGAGAGATTATTTAATGCTTGAATATGCACACATAAAAATATATAAGTTGTTAGCAATTTTTACTATTAGATTTATTTTTCTCATATCAAAGTATAGATTCAAAATCATTCTTTATGTGTAAACACACACATGCATGCATGCATACATAAATAATTTCATGTTATTGTCAATTATTTCTTTAAAATTTCATTTTCTATTTGTTCTTTCCAATTTATACATGTTTGGTATTTCCTTATTGAATTTTGCATAAAATTGCCTCCTCCATATCCATTCAACAGTATTTTCATTTTATGTATGTAATAATTTTTGTCTTCCACATTTACAATGATATCTGCTGCTATCTGCTGTTTTGTTGATTCTTTTAGAACTCTCATACATTTTATTTTATATTTCTTACCTCACAATGTTTCTTAATAAAAGTTGTTAGGGTCCTCTTATTTGTCTGATGATCTATCAAGTGATACTTCCATAGTGTATATTTTGAATCCTATCATGTTTGACTTTGGCGAATTTATGTTTGCTATATTTTCTCATAATGAAGTTTTGACAGTTCTAATCTGTAATTAATTTTTCATCATCAATGAATATATAATTGTAATAAGTTCTTATTCCATGGAAATGATCCCATAATATTTCCCTTTTGTGCTCTAACATGGATTGTCATATTTGATATTTTAGTTTTCAGTAAAATACATTTATGTGATAATAAAATGAAGCCATGATATACTGCATTTTATACATCACTCTATTTTGTGGAAATCTGAAAGGCATATTTTTTGAAATGCTTAATTTCTTTAAAATGTCTTCTTCTATCAAATTCCATTTTTCCAACAACCTTTCCCCCACATCTCTCTGTCTTCCATTTCTAATTTGTAATGTATTTGTCATAGCTGCTGCCACTTAAAGCAGGACCTGAGACGTTACCAAGCTGGGCAGCATCTGGACCCCACACTCATTGAAGCCCGAGTCAGGGGAAAGGGACTGGGATAAAATCGTTGCCTTTTTGAACATGAGAATCTTTATTTGGACTTATAAGCTGGGAAGGGAAAGTTAAAATTAAAACTCAGCCTCAAAGAGCGTGCGCAACACCGTTTGCCTTGTTAGGTGGCTTGGTAAACGTTTTTGGACATGGGTCTTTCTCTTTTTACAGAGTAGATGGAGGTCAAGCTATGACTATAATGGAAGTCAGATATTCCATTATATTACTATAAATTAGGGATGCCCCATTGGAGAACGCGTCCACGGTACATTTTTCAGAGCTGCAGCAGCTGCTTTGCTGAGGGAGAAAGTTCTGTGGTGTCCTCAGTGTCAGCCACCCTGAGAGGCTTCCACCTGCTCCCTTTAGGCCAAACCTGCCACGTCCCGCCCTTCAGCTCCTTCCTGGTGTGCTCAGCTTTCACAGTGGAAGTTCACAGAACTGAATTCCAGCCCTTCATTTGCATGTTTGTGGCATTGACTGAGCCTCAGCTTTAGGGTCCCAGTGCTCAGGAGGCGCTGGTGGCGGTGCTGAGCGCAGCCGTCCTCATGGAGCACCTGCTCTCGAGGCTTCAGTCAATTGGTCAGTTTCACTGCTGGGAAACCAGAGCTCAGAGTGTAAGCACTTCACCTGTCACACACCGCGTAGCGACAGACCCAGGGTTTGGGTCCACACCTGGGAGTCCAGTGCTGTGGAATTTCCCTTCCAGGGTGTTTCTCAGTCAGTTAATTAACATATTTAGAACAAGCATATTTATTTTAAGTAAGCAACATTTCTGGTATTCATTGTACTGTTCTAGTATCCAATAGTTTAGGTATTTTTTTTTTTAGTCCACAGTGTATTCAAATCAAGTTCTGGAATTACAAAATTACTGCTATATAAGGCATTCCATAAAGTTTGAAACAAGCTAAAAGAACAATGAAGTTCTCCTTCCCTATAAAGCATCGTATTTTTCCTGCTGAAATTAAGGAGTGTGGTTGAAGATAGTTGTTGATCCAATTTTTTTTTCTGGGGAAGTGTGGTCTTTTCCCTTTACATTGTTAGAAAAGGGGTTATGTTTAAGTTTGTTGGGAAAGTTGTGGCTAGGGTTAGGGAGGCACCAGTGCTTGAGTCTGCCTGCCAACCTGCCATAATCATAACCTGGCCCTTTCTGAGTGATTTAAGCTAAACAGACGTCAGATAGAAGGCCTCTGGAGCCCTTGAGCTTCCATCTTCTTTTCTAAGACTGCTGAGCTCATGGCCCGGTATAAATAGCCATTGTCATTATTTTGTTTGTTGCTGGCATCAGGTGGAAGGCGAGGCTGGGTCACGACGACTGGGAATCTTAGGGCACTGAACATGTGGAGGGCTTTGTTGGTGTTTGTATGGCAGGGGCGCTGTGGGCCTCTGTTTAGGCGGGAGGTTTCTGGGAACCTGAGTCCTGCGCCATCTGCCTCATCGCCTCCACCCCCCACCCCCCATTTGTGGCTCAGTGAAGTCCTGTGGGTGGGGCCTGGGATTGGTGTTCTGCTCTACCGGCTGTCGCAAGTGTAACTCCTCTCTGGTCCACCTCTCCTTCGCATGGAGAAACTGCAGTTTCCGAGGATTTGACCTGACAAACCGTTCTCTGCATATCCGCAGTAGTAATGCCTCCCAAGCGGTGAGGACAGCCAGAAGGCGGCCAGCAGTTTGGACTGAAAGGATGTGGTTGGCAAGGGCTCCAACTTGGTGCTTTGAGAATAGAGGCCTTGTAAGCAGGTGGTACTGCTTCAGACCCTTCCCTGCTCTATGGGGGCGAGTGAGAGCTCCCCCAGCCTGGTCTTCTCCCCAGAGGCAGCCACTTCCTCAGGTGCTTTTTATCACTCTCCTCACTCAGTGGAGCCACGTACCTTTGGACTGTACATTGAACGCCAAAGGGAGCATGGTGAGACGGAGTCTGAGTTTTGCCGCCAAGCCTGTGGGCTTATCCAGCCTCTCTTCTGCCATCATGGTCCAGTACCCGCTTTCGGGGGGTCTGCTTCTGGGCCTCAGCCCCAGAGGCTGCTGGTGTGCCCAGCTTGTTCGCTAAAGGCAATTCTCTCAGGTCCCAAGGGCTTAGAGGAGCTTTCTGTGTAGCTTTGGTTTTCCCTTAGGCATTTTTGTCACGAAACTGTGAAATGTAGATTACATGCTTTATATTTATTAGCATCATATGTGACAAGAAGTGTTTGAGAATTTCCCGGGAGAATAAACTTTTACTTGGATGTCAAATTTTATTGCTTTGTAAACCAATAATTTTATGTAGTGAAGCTTTAATAAAATGAGAGAAAGTATGATTTTTTTTTCTTTCTCAGGAGAAAGCTCTTTTCTATTCAACTTAAAATGGGTTCTGACCACAGTTCCTCTTTTCAGACTACGAAATTCAAACCTAGAGGAGCCAACACCCTCAGTCACATGATGCCGAGCTTTGCTGACTGGTCGTACCATTTTGTTCTCCTGGGAAGGTCACCTGGATATTAGTCCATGTAAACAACTGTTGGACTGATGAAGTTCAGTCCCATTAGGATTTTTTTTTGTTGTTTTCTGTTTGTTTGTTTATTTGTTTGTTTGAGATACTGAGGCTGGGGATTGAACCCAGGACCTCATATGTGGGAAGCTGGTGCTCAACCACTGAGCCACATAGGCTTCCCTGAGTTTTTTTTTTTTCTCTTCTTCTTTGTTTTGCTTGTTGTTTGCTTTTTTGTTCTTTCAGGAGGCACCGGGAACTGAACCCCGGACCGCCCATGTGGTCCATATGGCTTGGATGATAAGAAGCTACCCTCAGTTTCTCCAAATGGCCTTGCTCACATCTACTTTTTGCACCATATATTGTGAAACTCCCAATCCCTAACATCCATGGGAAATCCCTATCCCTCCCATCTAGGTCACAATAAAGACAAGAGCCTGGAAGACACATGTGCTCCTACCTGCCCCTCTGTGAACTCTCACAGGAGTCTAGGTTAGGTAAACAAGAGAGCTCCACCACCCTCATTTTCCATTCTCCCCTCCAGACCCTTTGATCTAATAAACCTCTCATTTCATGCAATCTTTTTTTTTTTTTTTAAGATTTATTTATTTATTTATTTATCCCCGCCTTGCTGCTTGTGTTTGCCGTGTCCATTCACTGTGCATTTCTTCTGTGTCTGCTTATCTCCTCCCTGCTGTGAGGTCCTGCTGCATCAGCAAACCGCGCCGCGCGGGCCGGCCTACCCCCACAAGGAGGCCCCGGGAAGCAAACCCAGGGCCTCCCATATGGCAAACGGGAGCTCCATCTATTGAGCCACACCCGCTTCCCTCATGCAATCTTGATGGTAATCATCTGTGTTTGCACCTCATGACCCAAAAAGCTTCCACATATCATTCAAAACACTTGGTTGAATGGGTTCTTGCTCCATGATCTTGGTGGTACCTGTCCACCTCAGATGGTGACAACTGCTTCTGGGTTTTTTTTGTTATTCTTAATTTTGGATCATATTCCATTTCATATAACCACCTTGGGAGTGGCACCAGTTTTAGCTGCATGTGTTGAACCCAAGTCCCATTTTCTTCCAATTTGATAGTTATATGTGAATTTATTAAAATCTAATAAAGTTATTTCAAGATGGCTAGAGATTGGTTTTTCATTGTTTTTTTTCAGAATATGAGGTCATCAGGTTGCAGGTGGTGGAATGTTGTATTTAGGTGGTAGAGGGTCAGTAAAATCTTCTGTCACTGTTTAAAATATCCTTGAAGATATTCCATTGATTTCCTACAATCTTGAAAAAAAAATCTCACTTCATTATCATTAGATCCTGTTTTAGTTTGCTAAGGCTGATGAAAGCAATATACCCCAAATGGGTTAGCTTTTTCCAAAGGGGGTTTATTGGCTTGCAAACTTAGTTGTGAGGCTGAGAAAAGGGTCCAAATCAAGGCATCTTCTGGCAATGCTCTCACCTTGAAGACCAGCTGTGGATGATCCTGGACTCCTCTCTCACATGAGATGGTACATGGTGGCATCTGTCAGTCTCTGCTTTCTCCTCTGGACTCCATTGCTTTCAGCCTCTGGTTTCTTTCTGTATGGCTTTCTCTCTCAGCTTCTGAGGGTTTCTCTCTCAGCACCTGTGTCTGTCTCTCTCCATATGGGCTCCAGTAAGAAGATTAAGTCCCACCCTGGGGCACGCCTTATGAAAGTAATCTAGTCAAAGTGTCCCACCTACAATAGGTTCACACCCACAGGAATGGATTAGCTCTAAGGACATGATTCTCTGGAGTACATCCAGCATCAAACTGTCACAGATCCTCTCTAGTGAATGTTCCATGGGCATGGGCTGCATTACAATTACCTCAGGTGGGGTCAATGGTGTTTACCTCATGGTGTTTTATCAGGGACATGAGGACCAAAGGGAATGTTTTTGGCCAAGACAGCACCAGTGAGTCAGTATTTAAACTTTAAAGTATTTAAACTTTAATTGAAATATCCCATGGATTTATTCCACCTTAACAGAGAAGGAGGATGGTATGGGGAATGGGGGTTTTTCTGGATGGGAGCCACTTGACACACTTTTTTATAACCTCTCCAGTGAAATGAGTTCCAAGCTTGCTTGAGAGTTAAAAGGGTGCTCTCTGCTTTGAAAAACCATTTTCTAATATAATTTTTTCCCTACAGTTGTAGTATTCTTATTTTGACAAAAGAATGCCTCAACTCATTCTAAAAACCTATTAATCATAAGCCTTATGTAATTATAACCCTTTGAAAGTACAGGTTGGTGAAGTCTATCAGCCAAAGTTCAAATAATGCAGTTGTGGAGGTGAAGTTTATAGTGATATATACATTAACGAATTTTGTCTAGATTATGAGCCTATCATGTATGACTTTGTTTATAGATTTTTTAAACTACCTTATCAAAGACTGCCCAATATATTTTCATTTTCTCTTTTATTTCTTTATATTCCACAATGGGTAATTTCATGGAGTGCTCACATGTAGCTCCTTTTATGGACTCTGGGGCAAACAGGGCATCATCCATCACTTCCTAGATTCCATTCCCAGAAATTAATTGGTAACTGGGATAACACTACTTTTATTTTTTCAAATTCAGAAGAATTTTGATAAGTGTGAAATAACTCATTTGGAGAGGTCTTATGAGGGACATCATAAAAGGGAAAAAAAAATTGTTGTCTCCACAATTTGTTGAGCTGCTGGTTTGGCATTTTTCTGATCTTCTCACTCAGTTTTGTGAGTGTGAGTCTTCATTTGTATCAGAGCAATTTTTCTTTGTTTTACCCTTTTCTTAGGTGATAGAAATGCAAGTAATAGTTCAGATACTTATTTTTCATTTTTTTATTTGGCTCTTAATGACTTCAGAAAGCCTCATTTGTTTTCATAAACTTCAAAATCATGAATTACTCCAAATGCATATAAATTGTCAGTATAAATATTAAGTGATTTTTTTTTTTAGCTAAATGACTGCCTCTATTTAAGTTTGAACTCAGCTTGCTAGATGATGGTGAGGCCCCCTGTAGTTGTTGCTACATAGTCTGCCTCATAATAATCTGTTTCTGTTTTAAAGGTAAGACATATCTGAAAATAAGATCTAAGCCAGGTTTATCAAGGTTTTTTGTTTGTTTCTTTGTTTGTTTTGTTTTGTGTGCATGTTTGTGTGTGTATTTTGGTAAGTCTGGTTCTGGACTTAACTGAGAAACAGGAAACTCAAAATCTTGAGGCTCATCTTCTTCAGGCATGGACAACAGAGTACTGGATTTAAAGTATTACAGTGGAGGATTTGGATATTTTAAGAAGAGAACAATATGATTTCATAAATGGTCAGCCTGTGAGCTGACATATCTTGGAATTTTCTTGAAATTAGAATTCAGCAAATGGTGTGCTCTATTAACCACAAAGTATGCCCCCTGACCAAGTCAGTTGACACCTCATGTAATCTTGCAACAGCAGTGTAGCAGTTTGGCATTGTTAATGAATTACCAAAATAGATATTGGATTATGTTTGTAAGCTGGTCTTTAACTGGGCATGATTAAATTATGATTAAGGCTTTGATTGGACAACATCAGTAGGGCATTGAGTCCCTGGCCCTTGGTGGGTGGGGACTCACAGGTAAAAGACATGGCAAAGAACAGAGTTGGAGTTCTGATACTGAGTTTTCAGCTGGAACCTGGGAAGTGAACACAGAGGAATAGAGATGGCTCTTGGACATGGCAGAAGCCCTGGGAAGACAGTCATTTGCCTGAAAGTCTACAGCTGAACTTGTGGAGATAGCAGAGGAGCTGAGCCCAGAGAAAAGCAAGCCCTGGGAAGAGAGGAACTCAGAAAGCCTGAATCCTCACAGATGTTGGCAGCCATCTTGCTCCAACATGTGGCAATAGACTTTGGTGAGGGAAGTAACTTATGCTTCATGGCCTGGTAACTGTGGGCTTCTACCCCAAATAAATGCCCTTTATAAAAGCCCACAGATTTCTGGTATTTTGCATCAGAATCCCTTTGGCTGAGTAATACAAGACTGGAATATTCTATGGGTTTCTCCCCATGTCTCCAGTTTTATTTTGATTTTAATAAACTTACAATGTTAAGTTCAATTTTGGGGGTATATGATTAAAGTTGGAGGTGGTGGAGAATGTATGAAGTCCATTTAAAGATGTTAAAATGACCCTGTTGGCAAAGTATTTGACCCAGTTTGAACTTTCAGTTTCACAAGTGTGAAACTGACAAATGGAGCAAGGTTTATTTACTAATCTTACTTCTCATTTAAAGTTCTTTTTTTTTCTTCTGTAGACAAAGCTCTGATCTGTAGCTGATTGCAAGCTCTTTCAGGGAAGCACCAGAGAAACACAATTTAACTGACCAAGAAACTTGGTTATTTTGTAGCATGTAGCATTTTCTAAAGAATAATTTAAATTATTAAAAATAAGACTATACTCTTTTCTAATATCTTGAAAATCTGTACTAGTGCATACCATGAACAGTAAAGATGCTGACAATTCTCTAGGAACTTTGTATCATTTCTGAAATATCTATATTAATAACTTCTTTACTCACTCAAATTTAACCAACAGAGGATTAGAAAATTCCTTTTAATTTGAGAGGACATCCCAAGCAAGCCCCAACATATCAAATAAACCTAGCAACTTTAATTTAATTAATTAATTTATTTTTTTTAAGATTTATTTATTTTATTTATTTATCACCCCCCGCCTTGCTGCTTGTGCTGCTGTGTCCATTCGCTGCATGTTTTCTCTGTGTCTGCTTATCTCCCCCTTGCTGTGAGGTCTTGCCGCATCAGCCCACAGCGCCGCGTGAGCCGGCCTGCCCTCACAAGGAGGCGCCGGGAAGCGAACCCGGGGCCTCTCATATGGTAAACGGGTGCGCTATCCATTGCACCACACCCGCTTCCTGCCATGAGGTTGCTGCATCAGCCCACCAAACTGCTCAGGCCGGCATGCCCTCACAAGGAGGCCTCGGGACGCGAACCCAGGCCTCCCATATGGTAAACGGGGGCTCTATCCACTGAGCCACACCCGCTTCCCCCTAGCAACTTTTAACATTTCTCTTCTTATAAGGTAAAATAACTTTTTTTCCTAGCACCCTTGCAGAAATCTGTGATCAAAGAGACATACCTAGGATTTGATTGAGGGAATGTGAAATGTCAAAATTGACAGGAGGTTTGTAATGTATGTCAAATAAGGTCATAGGTCACTGTGAACAAGACTTGGCTCATTATTTAACCAAAGTGACAATGAAAGGTTAAAACAGTATTCTGGAGGTAGTATGATTATAAAAATAGTTATCTTAAAAGGGAGATAACTTGATTCTATTAAAAAATTGCATTCATACTAAAGACCACATGCAGAGCAGAGATTTAGTGTGATAAGACACAGAATAAATGCCTTCTAGGCCAATTACTCACATTAAAAAAAAAAACCTCTAACAACTTCTTACTAAGAGCAGACCAATAATCCCAGAAAATGTGGTCATTTTAACAGTGGGGAAACCAAATTTCAAATTTGCATGTATATGCTGTTTATAAAAATCATGTTGATTTTATATCTTATCCAGCAATGACCATGAGAAACAAAATTATTTTTCCGCAAACCATTTGCAACTTTCCTATTCTTTCAGGTTTTATCCTATATTTTTCTATTTTTTTAATTTTGCAATAACCAATGATTTTGCTTTAGGAAATAACTATTCTCATATTTTCTCAACAAAACCATATCCTGAATACCATGCAAGCTCAATTTAGCATAAGCCTAAGGTTTTAAGGTAGTAACAGATCTTGGACTCGATCTTTAAGTTGACAATTTATACAAAACTGAAGTACTGTTGAAATCAATTTTGTCAGCATTGACTCAATTTTGTTAAGTTATAACAATTTTTTCTACCATAAACATATAGCAGCATGCTATAAGGAATAATTTAAAGAGGCTATTTTAGAATCTTTACAGCCTTTAGAACTTCTGAATATCAATCAAAGAATGCACTCCATAATTTGCTGGAGACCAGGAGGTTATTTTCCAAGTGCACATCTCAAACGGTCATCTTTGGTTAATTCAAATATTCCCCAAGTAGCCACTGTAAACTCAAATCATCCTTGGTGAGATTCACCCATTTCTTCAGAAACAAATATGAACTGGTACCACAGTGAGAAAACAGGCATTAGAGCATTGTTCAAGAGAGAAGAAAAGAGATGTAGATTATGACATCCTCATCTTCAAATAAAGATTCCAAAAATGAAAATTGTGTAGAGGCCATGTATTAGTCAGGTTTCTCTAGGGAAACAGAAGCAGCAGAAGATATATGTAAATAGCATGAGGTTTTATAAAATTGCCTCATGCCACCATGGGGATGGACAAGTTCAAATTCTGCGAGGCAGGCAGCAAACCAAGAGTAGTTCTTAGATGACTTCCCAGGAGAGTTTTTCCATCTCTGCTGTGTCTAAAGCAGAAATGGGAAAAATCACTCTGAATGCTGAAATTACTTCCCCTTTTAAGGCCTTCAACTGATTGGATGAAACATCATTCATTGTTGATGGCAATCTCCTTAGTTGATTTTAGATGTAACCAGGCAATCAATTCACTGATGATTAAAGTCCATGAAATGTCCTTGTATTACAGTTAGCCCAGTGCTCCCCAGACCAAACAACCTGGCACCATTACCTGACTGTGTTGACACATTAAGATAAACATCACAAGTCCCCAAAACTGAAAAGCACCTGTCTAAAGGTGTGTCAAAACCTCTGTACCATGCCCATCCCACCCCAACAGACATAACCAGGAACTCACAAACCGGGAACAAAAAACAAACCCAACAATTAATCTGCTCAGCTCTTCTGGGGAAAACACTCAGCAGCCATCTCCCAGTGCTTGCTTATTCCCCTCCTTTCCCCTCTTTATTGCATGTATGCAGATAGTTTGCTAATATTATGCAGTGAACATTTGCTCTATTTTTGATCATTCATCTTTCTATCCATTCAATCAACTTTGTTTCTGTGTTTTAAAAAATATATATTGCTTTGCAACTTAAATTGCATACATCAATACTCTTTATTATTACACATAGCAGTTGATTATTTGACTATGGGTCTTTAGGTTTTAGGAAAACTTTACAGCTAAATACATTCATCTTAAATTCCTATATTACACTTATATTTGTCAAAAAATACCACTTAAGCAAAACCGCTATCAAATAGGGCATATTACCATCTTAACAGTGATTTCTCTCTCTCCTTCCTAGGTAATCTTGGAAACATTCTCCATTTACACAGAGGCAACTACTAAGCAATTGTTTATTTTCTCATTGGTTAATGTTTAATACTCTAGAACTTCACGTAATTTGCTTCACATAATAAGTGATCTTTTGTGCATGACATCTTTGAAAAAACTCAAAATAATATTTTTGAAACACATCATATCTTTGGGTGTATTAGGAGTCTATTACTTTTAAAAATTTTTGTGCTACTCCATTTTATAAATACACTGCATATTATTTATCAATTTTTATTTGATGGACATGCACTATCTCTACTTCTTTGTTAAAGTGCAAAAAGCTGAGGTTAAACTATACAAATCACTTTTGGATCTGGTAATTCAGTTCTCTGGAATACATGATGAAGGGTTGACTTGCTGGCTAATATTTGTTTTAAAAGAAACTGCCCAAATTTTTGTGAATTATCATAGCATCTTAAATACCTATAATGTGCAGGAGAGTTTAGTTTAGCCATATCATAACAATCATTTAGTGTTGCTGGAATTCTTTGTTCTGGAAGTTCTGGAGATGTGTAGTAGCATATTCTTGTGGTTTTCATTAGCATTTTCCTTGAAAATATACAAATATGAACACATTATGGCCATTAAACAGGTACCCATGATTTTAAAAAGACTGACTTTTACATAGGATGTTCTCTAAGCACAAGGGAATTAAATTAGATGTCAACAACAGCCACATATTTGAAAATTTAACAACATAGGTTTACCAAATATGTGAGACAAAATAAATCAAAAGGAAAAAATAAGAATAGATTAGTTAAAAATAAATATTACATTAATAAATTCATATTTAATGTTATATATGCATTAGAATATGAATAAAAATATAACAATACAAAGAACTTTGCATCTGTTAGTGCTTATTCTGTCAAAGGAGAAAGTTCTATAGGCAATGACCAACATTTCTCTCACATTAATCCAGGAAAAGAAGAGTAAAAAATTCCCAAGAAAGAAAAGCCCAGGACCTGATGGTTTCTCAGGGGAATTCTGTTGATAATTCACCAATCGTTCAAAGAAGAATTAACTCCAATTCTTCTCAAAGTTTTCCAAAACATTGAATAGGAGGGATCACCCTCTGGTTCATTGTATAATACCAAGATCACCCTCATACCAAAATCAGATGAAGTTAATTCTAGAAAATAAAACTGCAGGCCAATATCTTTTTCTGAACAAGGATGCAAAATCCTTAACAAAATCCTAGTGAAAAGAATCTAACAGCTTATTAAAATAATTATATATCATGATCAAGCAGAATTTATCCCTGGAATGAAATGTTGGTTCAACATAAGAATATCAGTTAGGGGAGTGGATGTGGCTCAAACAGTTGAGAACCTGCTTCCTACGTGGGAGGTCCTGGGTTCAGTCCCTGCTGCCTCCTAAAATTAAAAAAAAAAAAAAAAAAAAAAAAAAAAAAAAAAAGCAAACAAACAAACCATCTCAAGGGAACTGATGTAGCTCAATGGTTGAACAACAGCTTCTCATATACTAGGTTCCAGGTTCAATACCCAGCCCCAGCACCATCAAAAAAAATTAATATAATAAATCACATTAACATAGTGAAAGACAATTAAAAAACATGTCCATCTCAACTGACATAAAGAGGTATTTGACAAAATCCAGCATCCTTTCTTGATAAAAACACTTTGAAAAATAGGAAGAAAAGGAAACTTCCCCAACACAATAAATAGCAGATATGTTAACCCACAGCTATCATCCTACTCAATGATAAGTGACTGAAATATCCTCTCTAAGATCAGTAAAAAGACAAGGATACCTACTTTCACCACTGTTATTTACCATGATCTTGAAAATTCTTTCCAGAGTGACTAGGCCAAAACAATAAATAAAAGACATCTAAATTGGAAATGATGAAGTAATACTTAAACCACAGACAACATGGGTTTATATGCAGATAATTCTGAACAAATATGCAAGAAAGTTTTTAGAGCTAAGAAATGAATCCAGCACAGGGGCAGTGTACCATGTCAACACTCAATAATTAATAGTGTTTCTATCTGTATAGAAACAATGAACAATCAGAATACATAATCAAGAAAAAACTCCACTCAAAATAACAACTAAAAAAGCAAATATCAATGAATAAATTTCACCAATGAGGTAAAGGACTTGTACATGGAAAACTAGCAAACATAGCTGAAAAAAAGAAAGAAGACGTACATCAATGGAAGGACATTCTGAGTTCTTGGAATATAATACTATTGTTTAGCTATCAATCCTACCCAAAGTGATTTGTAGATTCAACACACTCCCAATAAAAATTCCAACACCCTTCTTTACAGAAATGGAAAAGCCAATTATTACATTTATATGGAAGTGTAAGGAGTTCCAAATAGCCAAAACCACCCATAAAAAGAGGAATGAGTTGGAGAACTCACACTTCCAAATCTTCAAAGTTATTATACAAAGGAACCAGCAGCCTTTTTTCAGTCTCTGCACTGGAAGGAATGGAAGCAAGGGCGATTGAAAAACACACCAGACTTCTGTGATGGTAAGGATTGGGTTCAGTGCACCAGGTTGGAAAGCCAACAACGGCCATGGCTTGGGCCCACTCACCCAGCAGGAGTGGAACGTGGGTGCACATTGATCACTTTCTTGGTGTACAGCAGGTAGACTGACCCAGTTCACCTTAAAAGGCTATGAAAATCCTGGTCCCAGGCACCCCAAAAGGGAGAGGAAGCCGGGCTCAGTCTGAGAACTCTCTGTGGGCAGCAATTGTAGATTCACTTCACCTACTTTAAAGGCCTATGGCACTTCAAGTCCCAGTGTGCCCCAGGAAGAAGAGAAAGACCAGCATATTCTGAACATTCTCTCTCAAAGAAGCACAGGCAGATTCAACCTTCCCACCTGGGGGAGGCATCAGCACAGGTTGTGGAATCTGATTAGATAATTCCAATCTCAGGGCCTGGGAGCTGTGCAAAAGTTTCCTCTCAGCAAGGCTGGTAGCCTCTGTCTCAACCACATCACCATCAGGGGTTATGTCAGCTGAAAATTAAATACCCAGCAAAACCTTAGCACAGCAGGGAACAATGGGATGAAGGACACTGGGTTCATTAAGAAAGTGAGCATTGGGGAAATGTCAAAGAGAAAGTTATTAGGGTTTACTCCCCAGAACACATTGGATTCAATCTACATATGATTGAATCCAATATCCATATTCAATCTGATATGGAAAAGTTGAAACCAAGGGGACACTCCTGCCAAAATTAGTTCTCCAGGTAATAGCATCTAGAGAAAACAAAAGGAGTATTAAAAACATACAAAGGCAAAACAAAAACAGGAACATTTTTATATTTCTGGAGGAGAAACAGGGGAATTGAAGCTTGTTTCTGGAAATGTAATAAGTGGAAATGTAGTGTAATCTCAAAAATTGCACTATAATTCAAAGTAGAAATCAAATGAATATGAGCTGAAAAAATATGATTTGCTAAGCAGGAGCCATTATAAAGATTCAATATAAGTTGAACCATGTGTCAAAGAGGAGCTTTAGCAAAGCCAACCAAATAAAAAAGCCATAGGCTTAAGAAAGAAACTGAGCAAAGAATAAACATACCAAAATGGTCAGATGCCAAGACACCAACAAATATTAAAAGACATTTTAAGAAACAGGAAAATATGGACCAAAGGAACAATTAAAACCTCCAGACAAAACATAAGATCTTATACAAATAATCACAGATATTCAAACAAATCTCTTTAATTAATTCAATGAGATGGCTAAAGAGATTAAGGATAATAATCTCTTAATATCCTAGGTCTCTAGGGGAACAGAAAAAAGAATTTAAAAGTTTTCAAAGGAAAATAACAGATCTTATGGCAATGAAATAAAAAATGTTTCTGTTTTTAAAAATATCAGTCATATAACAGCAGATTTGAAACAACTGATGAAAGAATAAGTGAGTAAGAAGATAGAACATCTTAACTTGAAAGAACAGAAGATGCAAGAAAAGAATGTAAAGATTCAAACAGGCTCTCAGGGAATTGAATAACAGTGTGGAACATACAAACATATGCATTATGATGTCCTGGAAGGAGGAGAAGGAAAAAGGTGCATACAAGTGACACTCAATAAGACTGTGTCAATTTTTCATCAAAAACCATGGAGTTAAGAAGGCAGTGGTATTAGGTGGCAAGATGGCATTGGTTTAAGTGGGCACTCACTATTTCTCTTGCAAAAAATGGCTGAGTGGGGGCAAGATCCTGCCCGAGTGAATTGTTTTGGGAGCCCACAGAGCAGGAGGCTTCAGGGCATTGATCTGGAGGGATCTGGACAAAGAGATAAAGATCTCAAGGTAAAGCCATGAATTTATTGCCCCTGTGACTGGAAGCAGTGGATGGCTAATCCCCACCCTTAAGGCAAAAAGCTGCTGTGAGCCCTGACTCCTGCCAGCGACCAAGTGGGAGGAAGCATTCTGCAGGAGTAGGAGGGTTCTGGCGAAGGGTGGAGAGGGGTTTCCTTTCTGTGGGTTTGGTTGCCTGGATCCCCTTTGAGCTTTGAGGAGCATACCAGCCAGCACGAGGCGGTACCAGGAAGAGTGGAGAGGTGAATCTGCTCAGGCAGTCTAACCTACTTAACAACCTTGGTTTATATAAACTTGGGCTGGGAGAAGGTGGAGTCAGGCAATTGAGTACTCTGGTGCTGAAAACTATCAAGATTCCAACTCCCTTAAGGGAGGCTGGTAGTAAGAAGCAATTAATAAGCATCCAAAGGCCTATTTAGGGTCCCATAGGAGGAGGGAGTGGTCTGGAAGAGGATTGAGAGTCATTTTTCTGCACTGAGTTCAGTTACCAGGGTCCCATTTTAATTTCAGAAAGGAACTCAGCATGACCGGGAGATATAGGGGGGATGTGCTCACACAGGCTATTTTATCCTGCTGTCCTGGGAGAGAAAACAATAAAAATATAAAAGGGAGAGGAGCAGACAGGCTCCTAATCACCAGGAATCTGCCCAACTGCAGTCAAAACTGCCCAAAGAGGGTAAGTGACTGGATAGCTTTCTGAAAAGCTAACTGACCCAATGAGAAAGTTTAGTTCAGTGGAAGATTTTCCACCATGAATATTGAAGGTCCTGAGTTCAATTCCCAGCTCCTCTTAGAGTAGAGATACACTGGAATATCAAACATCCAGCTGTTACTTTAGGAAGGGGAAAACATAGACATTATTTTTGTATTAGCTTCTCTTGGGACTCTTATTTTTCCTTTAAAAAAAGCTTACTTTTAAAAAAATTTAATGTAGTTTACTCCCTAAAACCCACTTCAAAACCTGCAGATAGCAAGCTTCAGGATAATTGATTGATGAACACTGGCAGCCTGAGATGATCCTCAGGGGCCTAAGAGGGAAGGCTGTTTTTCCTTAGTTTTTGTTTGATTGCTTACTTGGATGTTTGTTTGCTTTTTTTGTTTTTGTTTGTCTTCCTCCCCCCCCCCTTTTTAATTAAGGTGCTGCTGACTTGATTCTTGTTTGCTATGTTTCCTAATCCTTGGTGTCCTGTTTTTCATGTATACCAATTTTATCTACCAATGGTACCTCTTTTCCTTCTTTCATCTTTTTCTATCTTCCACTTTCTGTTGTTTTTACATCCCACCTCTCTTTAGTCCTCATTTTTCTGATTTTTATTTCTATCTTGTCTATTTTGTTTTCTTTCTTTTATTAACTTTTTCTATTTTTGTCTTTTCTCTTTCCCTCTCTCCTCATTATTCTGGCCTTTTAATTCATTCTCTATATTTTTCTCTATTCTGTTTCCCATTTCATTGTTTGTACTTCACTTTTTTATTCCCATTAATCTACACTACTTATATGACTTTAATATTCAATTTCCTAGGTCTTACATGGTTCCTCTTCTAACTATTACTATTATTATTTCTATTATCCTTTTTCTTTTCTTACATCTTTTAATTGTTCTGACCTTAATCTTTTTCATTAAAGGGAACATAGAAAAGAGCAAGAAAGTAGAATAAGAGAAGCAAAATTTCAAAGAGAAAACTTGACACACACCCAAAAAAGCAACTAAATAAAACCATATAGTAGAGAAGCTAATCAACTGAATAAATTGATCAAGATAAAAAGATGACCAATGAAAAACAAAAAATTACAAACCATACTAAGAAACATGGCACAGTCCAGTGAATGAACCAAAAGCTCAGAAGAGATCCAGAACACTGAACAACTAAAGCTGTCCAAAAAGATATCATGGACCAACTTAATGAATTGAAGGAAGAGATTAAGGATATTAAGAAGAAACTAGTGGAACATAATGAAGAAATTGTAGACATACATAAAAAAGGTAACGGAATGATGGTGATGAATGGCACAATCCAAGAAATCAAAAACACACTGGAGA
>JAQZBX010020340.1:0-33080 GCA_029593785.1 Cabassous unicinctus
ACGGCACGGGAGGGTTACTTGTTTAGGGTATTGGATGTGGGGGGTATGCAGGACAGCACATACCTGGGGCAGCCTTACAAGGACTATTTGAGTGTTAATCATGTAGTAGTGCATTGTATCAGTAGGTAGAGACTCACATAATGAACAAGAAGGTGTTGGACTCCCATCCTGGAGAAACCTGCTATATTCTCAAACAGAGGGGCGGGAGTCTCTTGAGAGCATAGGCAGTGCTTAATAGGGGAAGACTGGCGAGTTTAACAAGCCCTCAATGTTGTTGCAAGGAGCTATGAATCTTGTTCTTCAAGGAATGAAGCTTGGTGTTTGCTGTGGGTCCTGAGAGGAGGGGGAAGGAGGAATAGAATAGATGGAACACGGGGCATTTTGGGATATTTGAATTGTTCTACATGATATTGCAATGATGGATAGAGGCCATGTTAAATTTCATCAAAATTTATAAAAGTGTATGATCCAAAATGTAAGCCATAATGTAAATCAGTGACCATGATTAGTAGCAATGCTTCAATATTTGCATATCAATTGTAACAAATATACTGCCCACATGGAAAATGTTATTAATAGGGGAAAGGAGGAAAGTGGCAGGATGTTGGGTATATGGGAAATGCTTATATTCTGTATGTGACTTTTCTGTAATCTAAAGCATCTTTGAAGATAAAATGAAATAAATAAGACACTGGGGGAATAAATTGAAGAAAATGTCACTGTACATACAAGACAATATAGCGATGAAAGACGAAAATTTATTAATGCCAAAATTTATTTTTTATTTTATTTTTTTATTATTTCAATTTCTTTTTAATTTCTTTGTATTTTATTTGTCATTTTAAAAACTATCATTATTTCAGTTTTTATCAGTTTTATTGTGTTGGCTACATTTTTAAAGAAGTTTTGGATCATAGAAGGGTTACAGTTGTGGCAGGGGAGGATTATTGGTGCAGGGTGTCAGTGATGGGGGATGCATGGGAGGAGGCTCACCTGGGGCATACCCATAAGACATATGAAAGAGTTCAAGTGTTCATGAAGCATTGCCATGGTGGGTGGAGAGCCACACAAGAACCAAAAGAATATCAAATTCCCTCCTTGGGAATCCTGCCACATTCTCTAACAGAACAGCAAGAATTCCCTGAGTACAGGGGCAGTGACTAGTAAAGGAAGATGGACCATTGACAAGCCCTTGATATTAATGACTGTACTTATGAACCTTTTCTTTTGAAATTGAAACTTAACCTTATATTATAGGGTGCCTAAGAGTTACCTTCTCAGAGCCTCCTTGTTGCTCAAATGTGGCCTCTCTCTAAGCCAAACTCAGAATATAAATGCATTACTTTCCCCCCAAAGTGGGACATGACTCCTGGGGATGAGCCTCCCTGGCACTGAGGGATTACTACCAAGCACCAACTAGCAAGGCAACTGGAAAAAGACCTTGAACAAAATGGGGAAATGGTAAAGGCAAATGAGTTTATATGGCCAAGAGACTTCAAATTGAGTCAGGAGATCATTCCAGGGCTTATGCTTATGCACATCTCAGCAGGCTCTCATTGACTGCCACAGTAAATATAGTGAGGCTCCTGAGGGCTCTAGAGACATTCAGACACTATAGGCAGGGCTGACAGCTCAGGAGTTTGGAGCCCTGTCAGTGGGCCTTACTTTGGAATGTATGCTCTCCAGAGTGACAGAGTTGGACTCAGTTTTGGTTTCCCTACACATGGCTCTTCTGCCCTTTCTATTTGAACCTATTGTTAATACTAGAGTTGATAGGTTTATGTCCAAGAGACTTAAATTTTCGGGCTTTCCATGTGCCAGGTGGGCCCTGAGTCTCAAGAGAGTTGTAATACCTACTCTCCAGGTCATTAGACTCACCCAGGACAACTAACAAGGAAATGATGATGGACAACAACCATCCCAAGGAACAGAAAGAGTCTACAACTGCAAGCAAGAATGTTCTATCCATCTGCCCCATGGGTTCTAAGTCCCCTCCAAATTAGAGGCAAAGTGGGCATCACATCCTAGAATCCTCTGGATTGGGGAATGAATGATAAATTAGAGTAGACTTACTGTTATTCTACTATAGACTTATTGTTATTCTAGGAATGGAAGAACTTTTTATCATTGATGTGGAGGCAGTGGCCACTGGAAATTCTGAGGGGAGGGAAAGAGGAAAAATAGGTATAATATGAGGGCAGTTTGGTGACATTGGAATTGTCCTGAATGACATTGCAATGACAGATACAAGCTATGATATATTTTGTAATAACCTACAAAATTGTGTGGAAGAGAGTTTAAACTATAATGTAAACGATAATCCACACTTAGTGGCAGTGCTCCAATATGCTTTCATCAGTTGTAACAACATCCACACTAATGAAGGATGTTGTTAATGTGAGAAAGTGTGAGAGGGGTAGGGAGTGTGGCACATGGGAATCCCCTACATTTTTTATGTATCATTTATGTAATCTAAGTATCTTTAAAATAAATAAGTAAATAAATTAATCAATTTTAAAAAATAATGAAAACCAAAAAAAGTATGTAGAGATTTGAAGATAATTATTTGAACACTGATCTCAAAAATATAATTAAAGGGAGAAACTAAAGAAAAATTACTAGAAATAATCTCCTTACATACTTTGCATATGCATTCTGTTTGTTTAATTATCAACGTTTTGATTAGAGTCATTTTGTAATAGAAGAACTTTGTTTGTAAAGATATAAGAACGAGAATGAGTAATATAACAAATATTATAGATGAAGAAAGCTTCATCTTCTGTCCTTATTTTATTTTATTTTATTTTTTTGTTAGGCCAGTAAAAAGACTTTATTGGGAAATGGGGGAAAAGAGCAGAGATTGCTGAGAAATAGGAGAGAAGGGCAGAAATACTCACTGTGATTTGGTGCTGGCTCCTCTAGGCAGAGAGAGCAAGCTCTGCCTTGCGTGGTTACTTTTTAATCTATTAATTATTCCTCCCCCTTGCTAATGCTAAGAGGAGGGGCCACAGCTGTTACTGGCTACCCCACCAATGTGGGCCAATGGTGAGGACTGTTTGGAATATCTGGGGCCAAGGGGAGGTCCCGGAAAGTGTTAACTGGGACCTCAAGTTCAGGGTCAAGTTCTCCGCAGGGTCTCACAGCCATGTTGTCTGCTGGCCATGTTGTCTGCTAGGCCAGGCGCCTTCCCCCTTTCTCTATACTAACCTGCCTCAACTCCCCCCTCAAAGAGTTCATGCCCTTATTCTTAAGGGGGTGCTGAGGGGCAATGGTCATTCTTTTGTAGTTACTTCCTGCTGGTTAGGCAGTAGTCCCTGCCAGACAGGGTGTAAACCTCTCTGGCTAGTCTATTGAGTTTGAGGTAAGACGGGTCCAGCATCCTGGTTGGAATTGGATGAAATCCCCGCATGACTAATAAGTTGTTGATTCAGTCTCCAGCAGGGGTCAGGGAGTACCACTCGCCTTTCTGTCTCCTGGTAATAGCTCTCCAAGTGAAGCTGGGGAAGTGTTGGATTCCTCTAGGTTCTTGGCTATGATGCAAAAAAGAATTTAAGAACATCCCAGTTTAGTTAGGCCAGTAAAAAGAATTTATTGGCAAATGAGAGAAAAGAACAGAGCTTGCTAAGAAATGGGAGAGGACAGAAATACACACTGAGATTTGGTGCAGGCTCCTCTAGACAGAGAGAGGCCATCTTCTCTTCTTATCCTATGAATGCATACAAGTCACAGAAAAATAAGTCTTCAGAAAAAAATGAGAAAAAGGATAATAATAAATTTACTTTTCAAAAAGATAAACCAATAGGCTTTAAACATTTTTTTTTCCTAATGTGCCATCATTTCTCAAGTTAATCTAGTCAATTTCTGACCCCTCTATATACTGTGTAAATCCTTCCTCTTTGCTCCATGTTAAGCTCATTAAATTTATACACAGCTGTTTTCCACAGTAAGCATCAACTTGTTATGTTTAAATAACTGCCTCAGTTTGGCATGTTTTTCATCATGCTGTATATTACAATTTTGGACATATTTTTGCCAGCAGTTGAGAGTCTTTTTTTAACCATGCACTTCCAAATTATCTAGCACATTGGTAGATATTGGAAATGTGTACTGCTAAGTAAAAATAAAATAAATTCTATTTAATAGACAGTTGCTCAAAAATGGGATATGAGAAACAGATGGATGGATATGCAGATATGTTGTGGAAAAAAACTGCAAAATGGAATCATAAAATGTTCAATCTAAACAGAATATGAAAGCTCATTAATGAGCTCAAACTCTAAGGTGTTAGGTGATTGTCTAAGAGCTGGAAGTGGCATATCCAGCTCTCTTGTCTACTGGTCTAGTGCTTCTCCTACTGAGCCATGCTGACTCCAAATACATTTGGAAAATGGAACTCAGAGAAGTGAGTAATAGAAATTCATAACCTTTCCCCATATTATGCATACTCTCCCTTTTATGCTTAGCAATCAAGATGTTTCATCCCTTTCTAAATGTTTTATGAAGTCCTCAGAATAGTCCCAGCAGCTGCCCAAAGGGTGAAATTATATGAATAAAAACACAAAGCTTTCATGCCTCACAATTTGAGAAAAACAACAAGGAAAACAATTTGAAAGTAAATACATTACTCTTGAGGACTTACTCAGATAATTGGTCTGAATTTCCAGAAAAAGTAACTGTTAAATTACCACCAATGTCTACCTTCACCTTTCTTTTAGTTACACATATAATTTGCAGTTATACTATGCAATTTTAAAAGGTAAATAATTAATGTAGTTCTTCAAAATTTCTAATCCCTTGATTCATAAGAAAGGGTGTTCACATTGTGTTTTCTCAAATAACTCTAAAGTGCACATTATATGGATTTTCTACAGTATCTCAGTAGTATGTACTACTTAGAGCTCTCTGCTTTTCCCTAATGAATGTACCCTACTATATTGAGTGCAGAACATAAAAGAAGAATCTTTCAGTAATAGGCACAGGTCCTTTATCAGTTTTACCCTCCAAGTAAACCATGGGGAACTTTGGGTCAGCTTTGGGGCCAGTCATATTGCATCAGCATGTTCAGTTTATAGGCTCTGGCTTTCTGGGGTCAATAGGAGACTTTTCAAGGTTTCTGCTACATAAACTCTCAAAATTTAATTACAAACATGAATAAAAAATAATTTTTTAAACTCCATACTATTTACTTAGCTAGCCAACCCTCTAGTCATATCTATTCATTCATTCATTTTCAGGATGAGAGGAAAAGAGTTATGCATTCGATATATGGCCTCAAATATAATGCCAGTAAGTATAGGCTTAATTAGTTAACTCCTCAGTTGAGTCTGTCATGTTGAAATAGATATACAGTGGACTTGGCTTAAGGAAATTTTAAACTCCAACTCTTTTGGGAAATGTTATTCATATAAAGCCAATTGCACCAGGATTTGCTGAGTGTTGGTGTCTGTTGGCAGAGATGAAGTGCACTGCATCCTATTGTCTTCTGTTCTGCAGTGATGTAGAGTAGAATGAAAGTGAGAGAATACTTTCTCTGGGGAACCCTCAAATGTTGGAAGTCCATCTCCTGATGCCTCTTCTATGAATTGTAAATGAAAAGATAATTTGCAAGATGTTGACTACTTGTTCATGAAAGTGTACAACAATGCAGTCTGTAGGATTAGCATCAGTCAGACTAAGCTACCACAGATGGGAGATTTACTATGCTTTAATCTAATATTCTCTGCATTGTTAGAAATATTTTCTTTACATAGAAAACCTCCTAATATGATTCTGTGCGTTGTATATTATGTGGCACATGTACTTTTAGCTGTTTAATGAGAAGTGGAAAGTTTAAAATAAACAGAAAAAACTAATCTTAACTTGAATAATGTAATTGTCCCAGGTTCCTTTTACCAGAATGAAGTCAAATGAATAGTTGAATCTTAGCTATTTCTAATCAAATTGATATAATTTACATAAAGAAAAGTATATGATATTATAAACACTTACGGAAATTTAAATCCTAAGATTTGAAGCATTAGTTTGCTCACTAAGCATTTGAAAGATATAAGTAAGACTGTAGCAAACACATCTTTTTGGGAAATTTTAAACATGTACTTCATTCAATTTACATAAGAGAACATATATTCTAAGTAACAGCAACTGCTCCTCCCACATTCCTTCTCAGTAAGGCACTAGTTTAGCAATCAAGCAAGGATGAAGAGAATTTGATTTACCAGTATTATAAAAAGTAGTTCACAGAATGGCTTGTGCTCTGTAGTGTATATGTCCTATGATATCGAATATGCAGCCCTGCAGTTAATGTGAGGTTTGCAAAGAAGCCAATAGAGGAGATGGCAGAGCAGGCGTCCAAGTCGGTGCTGTTAGTAAGTCTGGTAATATTTGTCCATCACCCATTGCAGAAGCAGTTTTCAGAAAACTTGTAACTGATCAAAATATTTCAGATAATTGGAGGATAGACAGTGCTGCAACATATGAGATAGGAAACACTCCTGATTATCAAGGGCCAAATTGCATGAAGAAGCATGGTATTCCCATGAATCACAATGCCCAGCAGTTTACCACAGAAGACTTTGCCACATTTGATTATATGCTATGTATGGATGAAAACAATCTGAGAGATTTGAATAACAAAGGTAATCGTGTTAAAAACTGCAAACCTAAAAGTGAACTACTTGGGAGCTATGATCCACAAAAACAACTTATTACTGAAGATCCCTACTATGGGAATGGCTCCGACTTTGAGACTGTGTACCCGCAGCGTGTTAGGTGCTGCAATGCAGTTTTGGAGAAGTCACAGTAAAGCCGCATCCATTCATTGCTGAAGGCCAACAGGATTAACACCTTTCAGTGATGTTCTAGATTTTTCAATCTGTGTGTGAAAGTAATGTTTGATAGCTCAACGCCACAACTGTTTTTTTTTTTTTTTTTCAATTGACTTACTATTTCTCATCTTAAATAATTGCGATGAAAATCAGTGTCGTGTTTGGCAGAAGAATTAATAGAAATCTTTGATTCAGACAGTATGGGGTACATTAAATGTTCTTAAACCAATTGAACCTCTTATCTTGCCCCAATTACAAAAATAATGGAAAAAACAAAGAGTTGAACCACAAAATATAATGTTTTGTGTATCTTGTAACACAGTAATTTCTATCTCGTGTTTAGCCTTAAGGTACTAATCTAGTGACAGCATTCTAATATGCTTAGTTATGATCTTAATAAATAATGAAATAAAACATCACTATAAGGCCCAAATCAATATCTGAGCCCATTGAAACTTTTAATAATCTACCTGTTCAGTAACTTGATATGGATAACTTGATGGACAGATGTCCTCTATTCAACTATGCTATCTCGTTTTACCCCAGGGCATTTTATTGAATTCCATATCCCTAGTCATAAGTGTTCACACTCTTGATTGGAAGTATTCTAATTCACACACACCTATAGTGTACGTTTGTGTGTTAAGGATAGGAATGAGAGAATGATTTCTGGAATTAATCTTTAGCATCTTTGATAATTCTTAATTTTGTGTTTATCTAGTCTTTCATAAGGAGGTCCCTTTTGCTCCCATTTGGACCACTTTGCCTATGAAAATTTAATTATATCCAGAAAAGATACTGAATGCTGTTTTATCTTTTGCTCAATTTGACAAATGGATTTCTTTTTATATGCACATATAACCCAAATGTCAAATATATATTGACTTAGATTATATTGAAGTCCTTAAATAATGTTAGGTATTTTATCAGTGTTTCATTTATGGGAAAACCTAAATTTCTGTGTGCTTTGAGATAACTCTAATCTCATTCATTTGGATATACATCAAAATAAACTGGGGCATATACAGATACAACTTAGGAAAAAAAAAAAAAAAAGAAGCCAGTAGAGCATAGCATTTAGTAAGAGCACTGTAGTCAGACATCCCTGAGTATAAATCCTGGGTCTGTCCACTGACTATCTATGTGACCTTGGACAAAATATTTAACCATTCTAAGCCTCAGGGTCTTCAGTTCTAAAATGTGATAATAATGATACTTAAATTTATAGGTGACTGGGGATTAAAAGAAATAATATATACATCAGAGCTTAGTAATTGCTCAGTATATGGTAGTGATTATTATGTTATTTGTAATAGTATTAGTAATATTAGTAGTTATAATAGTAGTTAAAGTTAATAGCTAAGTAATAGTTAAGTTAGGACCCAGAGGAGAAAACAACTAACCTTACCTGGAAGAGTTGAGGAAGGGGAAGGTTTTCTACAAAGAATATGACTTAGATAGTTAAGAAGTAGAGGCTTGAAAAAAAGTTGGGCAAGTTTTAGATAGTACAGAGTTGAATATCTAGATAATAGTAGGAAATGTAGTATAGATAGTGAGATGGAAACATGAAATAGTAAGTTATAATATAGAATATTTGGAACATATTTTCTTCCAAGCTAAGAAATTAGAAGTTACTATGTGGATAACTGGAGACCAACAAAAATTTCTAAACAGGATTATGCCACAATCAAATTCAACACATTTGCCAGAATTTTTTCAGGAGAATGGAGATTGCTCACTATGTTCATAACTTTTTTCTCTAACCCCCTACTCTAAAGTTCAGTTCAGGTAACTATTTTTTTTAACAGAAACTACTTGCCAGGCACCTTTCTAGGAATTGGGGAGGAGGGCAGAACTGAAGTATTTTATGCTGAAGGGTTATTTTATGGAAGTAGGAAATTAGATCATCTACTAATGAGAAATAATACTGGTTGAGAAGGATGTTTAGTGAAGGATAAAACGTGTTGCTGTTTTATTTTGTTTCAATAGACTTTGAGATTGGAAAGTGGCAAGCAAAACAGAGTTTCCCATATATTTCAGACTGAGTTACATTGGAGACCTTAATTTTTTGGTGCTTGTATTAATCAGCCAAAGGTATACTGATGCAAATTACCAGAAATCTGTTGGCATTTATAAAAGGGTATTTATTTGGAGTAGAAGCCCAAAGTTACCAGGCCATAAAACATAAGTTACTTCCCTCACCAAAGTTTATCGCCACATTTTGGGGCAACATGGCTACCGATGTGTGGGAGAGTTCAGGCTTCCTGGGTTCCTCTCTTCCCGGAGCTTGCTTGTCTCTGGGCTCAGTTCCTCTGCTATCTCCACAAGGTCAGCTGTAGGCTTTGAGGCTCTCTAGGCTTTGCCTCTCTCCACAAGGCCAGCTGTAGACTATCAGGCGAACAGCTCATCTCTATTCCCAGGGCCTTCTCTCCTTCCCCAAGACCAAGCTCCTCTGTGTGCTTACTTCCCCTGGCTCTGGCATTAAAACTCAGCATCAGAACTCCAACTCAAAACTCCACCTTACTCCTCTGCTCTGCCACATACTTTTACCTCTGAGTCCCTGCCCACAAATATCCTACTGAGGTGACCTAATCAAAGCCCTAATCATAACTTAATCACACCCAGAGGAACAGACCAGTTTACAAGCATAATCCAATACCTATTTCTGGAATTCATAAATAATGCCAAACTGCTACAGTGCTCTACTCTGCTGGTACAATAGAATGTTAGAGAAGACAGGGTGGGTTATAGGACTGATCCAGCTTAGGGTTTGGCTGAGCCTGGGCGGTGGTAAGACAGTAAAGTAAGAGAATAGCAGGATCTGGGAGGAGAGTAGTTTGGATGATCAAATTGTAGTATGAATAGAATAATGACAGAAGGCCAGGAAGAAAATTAAAGGATCTGGTAATGGATATTGCTTAGTGGTCAAGTAGCAGATTTGATGGGAATGAGTAAATGGAGGACAGAAGACTGGGTTATAAAGTGGGATACTGGAATATAAGCATTCTGTTATGAAGGAGGTGGAAGACAGAATGACAGTCCCCAAACATGCCCACGTCCTAATCCCCAGAACTTGTGACTCTTTAACCTTAGATGGCAAAGAAACTTTGCTGACGTGATCAAGCTAAGGACCTTGAGACAGGAAGATTATTCTGGATTATCCAGGTGGACCCAAAGTAATCACAAGTTTCCTTTTAAGGAGATAATGTCAAAATCAGTAATAAGAAATATCTCTAAGGAAAAAAGAGGTTGGAGAAATGTGAGGAAGAGGCCACAAGCTAAGGAATGCAGACAGTCTCTAAAGAGAGGACAAAGAGGTAAAAATCAGATTCTAACCTGGAGCCTGAAGTATGAAAAAGCCCTGCCAAAATCTTAGACCCATAAGACTCATTTTGGACGTCTGAGTCCCAGAAATCTAGGAGAATAAATTTGGATTAAGTTACTAAAATTGTGGTAATTTGTTACAGTAACAATAGTGTAGCAGTTTGGCAGTTTGATGTAATTATGAATTCCAAAAATAGATATTGGATTATGCTTGTAAACTGGTCTGTTAATCTGGGCATGATTAAGTTATGATTAGGGCCTTGACTGGGCCACCTCAGTAGGGCATTGAGCCCCACCCCTTGGTGGGTGGGAAATCAAATATAAAAGGCATGGCAAAGGATAGAGTTGGAGGAGTTTTGAGTTGGAGTTCTGATGTTCGAGTTTTGATTCTGGAGCCTGGGGAGGCCAGCAGACGGAGGAGCTTGGTCGTGAGGAAGGAGAGAAGGCCCTGGGAAAAGAGATGAGCCATTCGCCTGAGAGTCTACAGCTGACCTTGTGGAGATAGCAGAGGAGCTGAGCACAGAGACAAGCAAGCCCCAGGAAGAGAGGAACCCAGGAAGCCTGAACCTTCACAGACATCGGCAGACATCTTGCTCCAACATGTGGCAATAGACATTGGTGAGGGAAGTAACTTATGCTTTATGGCCTGGTAACTGTGGGCTTCTACCCCAAATAAATACCTTTTATAAAGACCAACAGATTTCTGGTACTTTGCATCAGCACCCCTTTGGCTGACTAATACAAATAGGAAACTAATTCAGATGACTCCCAGGTGACAAGTTTTAGGATGTAAGTACAGGCATGGGTGACCAAAAATGAAGTTAAATATCAAGACCTGAAATTGAATGATTAATGAGTGATATGTGGAAATAGAAGCATGTGATCTTGCTGTGATAGTCAAATACAAACTTCAAAAAGTAAGCAGAGAAAGTATGTCACAATGGAAGTCTAGCAAAATGTTTTTTCTCTTCACCATGCTCCCAAAATATTTGATTATAACTATACTATAGTATGTATCACATCTGCCTGACTTTATTTTGAGTTTATTTTCTCTCTTATTGAATCCTAAGTTTCTTAAGAGCAGAGGCATCCTCATATTCATCTTGATATGCCACACAATGCCTATAATAGATGTTTAATACATATTTAATGATGTTATCACTTTGACCACTCCACTTTTCAAATGTCTATATCTGATTTTCTAAAAAATAAATTACTAATCTGATATGAAATGCTAATAATTTTTCCACATTTCCACACATCCTTAATACATTCTTTCTGGAATCATTCTTCCTTTCTCTCTGATAATATATAGAGGTTAGATGATAATGCAATGTACTCCTAAGTGTGATATACATAGTCCTATATCAATCAGAGAACATCTCAACAAGCAAATTAAAATTGAATATATAGCTGCTCTTTATGTTTCCCTATAAGTTATAACATTCAGTGCATTTCAATAAAAATCCATTTAGAATCTACTAAATATCAAACACTATTCCAGAAATAAAATTTAATATAAATGAGGCCTGCAATATGGTAATATTACTAGTTGGAGAGAACATTGTAACTCTACTTTTCAGGTCTATGTCTATAAAATATTTAGGGAAATGACAGTGATGAAAATTACTATGCAAAGTTGCATTCACCCACACTTTTATTCATTCACCCAATATGTATTAAAGATTTACTATATACTACTATGTAACAGAGTAGAGTGATAGAGTATGAATTGTGAGGTGATAAAGGAAAAACTTAATGAAATACTTGCATAAAAAATGTTTGGTTGCAATTGCAATAAGTGCCTAAAAGGAGAAGTATGGCACTATGGGACCTTTTAATAGTTTTTTTTCTAACCAGAGAGGGCAGGGAAAGTTTTATCAAGAAAATTTGTTTTATCATGAAAGATCTCAAGCAAGAATAGGATTCACTAAGTGAAGCAAGAGAGGAGGAGAGACCATTTCAGCAAGAGGAGACAGTATGTGCAAAGTTCCTGTGGCAAGAGGAAATGTGAATATTATTAGAAGCTGAAGGAAGATGAAAGCAGCAGGAACAGGGAGAGCTGGGAGGAGTGGTGGGAGACAGGCCTTGGAGGGCTTGAGAAGACATGATAGAGTTTTATCTTTAGCTCAAAGGAAATAGGATGCCACAGCTGGTTAGATTTTAAAAACACTATTTCACTTGTGGATTGGGGGTGAATTTTGAGAGATACAAAAAGGGACATAATAGGTCAGTTGCAAAGCAATTACACTCATCCAAGAAAAAGAAGATGGCAAATTGGATTAGGTGCAGAAATGTAGAGAGATTTTCAAGATATTTCAGACAACTTCAGAAAGACCAAAAGTGATACTTCATATTTGAAGGGCACATTTAAAGTCATTTTTATGATTCTTTCTTAAGTAAATTCCACTTAACAGTAGAGGGAAAAAAGCATATAAACTTTATAGGAGGGTAAGAGGTTGAGACAAAGAGAGGAAAGGGAGAAAAGGAGATGTCAGTGCCAGGAGAGTGAGGCCATCACAACAGAACTCACTGTTGTGACTGGATACTTCCTTGGCCTCCCTATGGCCTCCTTATAACCTGAGCCCCTTATGATCAATCTACCCAACCCCAACTAGTTCTAGCCAGTTCTTTGGAATTCCCTGAGACCACACTTGTGCATCCCCTATTAACTGTGACCAAAAGTAACATACCCAAGGAAAAACTCTCCTTTTTCACATACTTGGGCTACCATTTTTTGGTCATGCAATGCATGCCTTCCTATGTACAGCTTCTGCACCTGGCCCATTTGCTTAAGCTTAGCACTTGTGCTTTGAGACTCCCTCACTCTTCCTAACTCCCTATAAACCTCATCCCACCACAAAGGAAGGAGTCAGATTTGAGCTTTGCTCCTGTCTCCTTGCTGGTTACCTTTGCAATAAAAGCCTTTTCTTTTCTCAAAATCCCAATGTCATAGTATTGACTTCTATGTGCACTGGGCAACGAGCCCTTGCTCAGTGACAAGAGGCCTTACTTCACTATTACTTTTGAGTATTTTGTCTTAGACATCCAGGCAAGTTTTTTATGCTGTGTCATAATACGTTTGTATTGATTTAGGTATAAAATTATTTCATTTTCCTCCCAAAAATCTTTCAGTAAAATCCTTACTGTTGGAAGATGTACCATCTTTATCTTAAGAATTTTTGCATTCTTAGAATGTCATTTTTTCTTCCTGAGAATTCTTGTTCTCCATTTTGAGAAGCCAAGTTTTACTTTATCTCATTTGATCTTCACAGCCATCCAGTGAAAGTTCCATGTCCACGATAAGTCTGATCTTTTTAGAGGAGAGAGAAAGCTAAGGCTTAGAATGATCATGAGAGCTCTGGGGTTGCATTGTTGGAAATTAACAGAGATAGAATTTTGAAACCATCTTAAATACAATAAAGGTTTTGTTTGTCAGGCCTTATTGGCAAGGCTTGACATTTACATTAATTTATGCCATCACAGTATTGGGAAAATTAAAATGCAATAATACTCAGTTGCCTTCAAGTGTTAAGTCCATATAGACGTTAAAATATAACAGTTTTGCCAAGAGAAAGCTGAGAAGGTATATTTCAAAATTCAGTTATTATGCAGAATCAATTGCAATTTTAATAGAAATGATACTTTATCACAAGCAACATAAGAAATGCATGCTGCTGAATCAAGGTAGAATGGAAAAAGCAGCATTATAAAAAATAAAATAAAAAAGCACATCTGCAGGAATTGTCAACAGACATTGATAATTCTTGAGGCTATTTCTTGTATTTTGTTCATTTCATATCATTCCCCTTCATATAAATCATAAGAGCCATGAAAGCTTTGTACATCAATCAAAAAAAATAATTTTGCAAAATAGCCAGATAAGCAATCACTATGGAGAAAGGCCTAGTCGGTAAGTGGCTGTGATGGTTATTTTCATGTGATACCAAGCAAAAGTGGGCTTTTTTCTCCCAATGCATCTTTTAAGCCAATTCCTGAGAGACCAAGGTTTCAAAGAAAGAAAGATTCTATCGGTTGCACAAGCAATGGAGCACAGTGGTCTGCTGATCCAAAACTACCTCCCTGATCTGCAGAAAATCCAATATTTTATAATTTCAGGTTGCTAGTGATTAATTGGGGTGGAGCTGGACACATGTTCCTTCATTAATAAACATTAAGGGGTTGAACAAGCTGGGGGTGGATGACAAACCAGGAGAAATCACAAAGTCACAATCACCCTCATAGATCAAGGCTCTGAGATAAGAAAGTACAGAGATGAGGCCAGTCACAAGGTTTTCCATATGGATATTAAACAGAAGAGGGTGGGGTGGCTACCATCCCAATAGTAAGCATACACTAGGGTGAGGTTAAGTTTAGAGTGAGCAGGCTAGAGTGGTGAGACCACTTTAGCCAGTTACAGTAATTTCAATTATTAACTTGTGGTTATTTTATAATATAAAGGTGTCTATATAATGATATAGTAATCACAATTATTTGTTAATTCTTAACCCTCAGTTACAACTCCTTCCTCTATGTTTTGTGCAGTTCCCAATCTTGGGAATAATCTTGACATCAGATCTTTCTGGCTTCTTCATGCTAAAAAGGGGCATTGACATTATAGAGTAGAGAGGAAGCTGGTTGTCATTTGACCTCTGGGTTCCATGGCTTGCCTGGCATAGGACTAATTCAGAATCTTTCTTAAAAATAAACTTTATATGTATATTGAAAATTAGAGGTTTAAATAACCATGTTACACTGGGGAAATGATTTTATATATTTTCTTAGATGTAGTTCAGAGTATTCTTTTGGGCTTTGCCTACTGTGGCTTTTTTTTTTTTTCTCCTCACTACCTCACTGAAGTCTGCTTAAGAATATCTTCCAGATTGACCTCTCAACTTTATTTGAAATCTCTTAGCCATTAAAGCTTTATTCTGTCCTATTTCTTTCCCCCCTTTTGGTCTAATCCCATGTTTATTATTTCTACATTTTTCCATTTTCCATAGAGGACTTTGAAAATACCTTCCTACCTTATGCCCAAAACACTGAAATGTATCAGGGTATTACAACAACTCTGTACAGAATATCACAATTTCATTCACTCTTTTGGTTCCATTTAGCTATGCCATTTATTTATTTTTTTATTTTTTTATTTTTAAAGCTTTAGATTACATAAATGTTACATAAAAAGCTATTCCATTTAAATAAGCTATTCCATTTAAATAAGGTGAATAGTTAGGTTAATAGATAGTACTCCACAGAAATTTTAAGAATTTTCCTCACAAAATAAATTTCTTCTTTCTGGTTCCTATAGTACTTAACGTTGTAAAATACTGATATTACCTTTTTCCTTGTACTCGGATTCTCCTTAGACTTTAGATTAGCCTCATTTACCTTTGAGCTTTTAAAAATAGGATGGTGTTTTAGAATTAATGCTGCTTTTTCAGCACCTTTATTGCTGGTTAACTTTAGTTCTGAATTTCAAGTGTCATAAGGCCCTTAAAAAATCTAGAGAGCTATTAAGTTATACACAAAGAGTAAAGCATCTTAGGACTTAAAAATAACAATTAAATTTCAGAGCTCAGCTCAGATGTAATGAAGGCTAAGAATTTAATTATTAACCCTCTGTTATATCAACTTGGCAAGGGTGTATTGTCCAGTTGTTTGATCAAGGCTGATTGGTGCTGTGAGGATATTTCATGGATTTAAATCATCAGTCAATTGATTGCATCTATGGCTGACTGTGTCTACAATCAACAAAAAAGTTTGCCTTCAGTAATGAGAGAAGTCTTCTCATCCCATCAGTTGAAGGCCTTAAAGGGAGAACCAATGATTTCAGCAGTCAGAAAGGAGAATTTCTTTATCTGCTTCAATCAGCCAGCTCCTCCTGGGGAATTCATCTTCACCTTCATCAGAGTTCCCAACTTGAGGCTAGCCCTATGGAATTCAGACTTGCCAATTCCCATGGCCCCATAGCCAATTCTTATAATAAATCTCTTAAGAGTTACATATACATATTCTGCTGGTTTTGTCTCTCTGGAGAACCCTAACCAATGCAGTGGCTATAAGCTCTAAAATCTATAGTAAAAACATGGTAATATTATCTTTGACTACAAAGAAAAGTCCATATCTTCCCAGGTCACAATTGTTTATACACAATACACATTTGCATAAAAATAACCAGAACTTTTAAGATTGTGGATTTAATGACATCCCAAAGCACTGAATTTGATTCTGAGTAATTGCCTGTGGTATGTAGACATTTAGTGGTTGATGCTGGAAATGAAAAACAAGGAGAAAGTCTTTTTTCCCCCAACATATTCTTCAAATTTCATTGTTGCACATGTCCCCTTGATAGCTTCTTTTCCCAACCAGAAGAAAGTAAAATTGTGGCTTTCCTAATTCTGAAATATATGACTTTGGAAAACTGAAGTAAAAGCCATCTTATAGTTAATGAATATATTTCCTTTAATTATATCATTATATCCTGTAACAAAGGACCAGGCTTGGATAAAAATAAAACAAAATATGGAATGAAACATTAAAATAAACCAAAAAAAAAAAAAAAAACTAGATAAAAGATATGTGCCACAATAAAAATAAAATCTCTATTTTTCCTTGTCCAAAAAGACCCAAAACAAACTTTGAATCTGATGGAAAACTTGTCTCAAGAGGCAAATTTTCTATAAAAATATTGTTTTAAGTATATCCTATAGGAAGACAAAACATGAGTGGAGAAAATGACCAGTCTTAGGAAAATTAAGGTATTTGATGCACTGATCAAATTTATAGCACTCCCTCCATTTTACCCATTTCAGTAGAAAATAGTTACTCCTCATTCTTACTTGGAAGTAACATTTTTTTAAAGTAGTGTAGTAGCAGGTCATTGCTAAAAATAGAAAATCAGACATCAGGAGAGATTATATTCTATGCTAAATACCTTCTTAATATACTTTGAGATAAATGCCAGAGTCAGTGTATAATGAAGAGAGTCCTGATGACAGGTAGATAAAAGCATAAACTTCAGAGCTGAACTGGCTAGACTCAAATCCCAGCTCTGCCTTTAAATAGCTATGTGACTTTGGGCAAATTACCTAATTTTTCAATACCTCACTTTCTTCATCTGTAAAATGAGGACAATAATATTATCTACCTCCTTTATTTATTGTGAGAAATAAATGAGTAAAGAGAGCCCTTCAATCACACCTAATACATTTTTAAAAGTATGAAAGTGTTTATTAAAACATAGCAAAAAAAAAAAGAGTAAATGAACATACACATTTTATTTATTTTGTGTGCCAAGACTTGTGCTTAGTGATTTCTGGCACATCAATTTATATATTGCTTGAAATATCTCTGCAAAATATATATTAATATTACTCACATATTAAAGACGGAAAAACTATTGTTGTATCCTTCGTGAAGATTTTCATGATTTTCTATAACTAAGTCTGTTGCTTCTCCTATGATTTTCTATAATACACTCTACTGCTCCCCAAATTTTCAGTTGTCACTCAGCACTATAATGGCATATTTAGTTGCCTATCTTCCAAGAAATACTTTGAATTTTATGAGGGCAGAGTCAATATTTTGTTCAGTTAAATATCTTGAGTGTCTGGCATTGTGTCTGTCATTAGTAGTGTCTCAATAAATATAAGTATGTTAAATACTTTTTGAAATCCTCTGCAACAGACTTTGTAGTTAGCATGGACCAAAATTCATCTTTTTCCATGTCTCCTTTACAATAGAAACTGAATAATATTATCACTTTTCCAGACTCTGTATCAGCTAGGAATGACCATGTGACACTTTCCTGACCAATGAGATATAAATGGGTCATTGCTAAAAATAGAAAATCAGACATCAGGAGAGATTATATTCTATGCTGAATACCTTCTTAATACACTTTGATATAAATGCCAGAGTCAGTGTATAATGAAGAGACTACTACATGGGGAAGTGATGGTGGTATGGGAAGCTTTTGCTTTTCTCCTAAAAGAGGACAAAGATGACAGGCTTCATTCCTCATCTCCCCCCACTCTTTTTTTTTACAGCAGATATGAGTTGTAGAGATATGGTAATCTTCTTAAGACCAAAAGCGATAAATATGTGGGCCCAAGCCAAGATGCTAGGGATAACACAAGAGGGAGATGCAAATGTTCTTGATAGATAAACCAACACCAACAATTGCCTTTCTTTAGACTTATCATCTAAGACAAACAACCCCTATTTGTTAAAGCCTTTCCCTGTTAGAGTTTCTGTTCATTTTAGTTAAATGCATTTCTGTCTAGAGCACTATTACTTTTTCATTGACTCCCATATGAGCTTGACCTGATTCAGAATATAGGCATAATGAAGATTCGGTCACCAAAACCTGACTCAGTTTGCTACTTATCTGTCTAGATGAGGTAAACCAGCCAGATTTGTGTCAGAAAATTCCAATGGCAGCTGTGAAAGCATAATAAGGATAATGGCTAACTAAAAGAAAAAAATCAGTAGATTTTTGGATTTGGTCTGTTAATGACTGACATTTTTTCTAAGAATATAATTAATGGGTCCTTAAGTGTAAGTATCCCATTTCAACACTTCTTGTGGCTTTTCATAAAAAGTGTATGTCTATCATTAAAAAAATCAATCTGAACAAGAACTTTCATAGAAATATGTGAAAGTATGAGTAACAGAAAAGAAGAAACTATAACAAGGCAAGATTGTAATATAGTTCAATAGGAAAATAAAGTTAAAATGATAAGCAAATAAATCCAACCGTGTCTAAATCCTATTAATTACTGCTAAAATATTTAGACATGGTGCTGCTAGTGAATGCCTATTGCTTTCTGACAGGTGGGAAATTGATCTCCAGCTTTCCTCCTGAAGTCTTTCTATGGCCATCTCCAATACTATTCCCTTGGAAAATATTTCCTGAAGCAAACATTCTGTACAAATACTCATTGCGAGAGGGGCTACAATTCCAGGGAAGCAAGGATGATGGTAATATGGAAGTGAGACAGTGAAGAAGGGTAAGCAAGCTTAAAGTTCTATATTACTGAGCTGGCCCAATTTCACAGGAACTACAGTTGACTACTAAGTCACATGGAATGACAGCAGAGAAGCACTATGAAATCACCACCTGAAAACTGTTGGGGAAAAAAGGCAAGCAATCTTTTAGTGGGCTCTTTCCATTGTCTTTCATTGGTCTAGTTCATTTCATGGCGTATTTATTCTCCTTCTTTTGTATGATCGCTTTGAGTAGTTGCTGTAGAACTTTGGATGTCCATAAGTCACATTAATGAGGTGGAGTTGCTTCATTACACACCATGAGGCTGCAATAGAATTCATGCTGAAACCTTCTTCCCATCTTTGGGGTGGTGAGACAATTTGAGTATTAGAAGGTGAGGTAAATGAAGTGGCCTATATCACTCTATGACCGTGGGAAGAGACAAGGGCATCATTGTCGACACTCTGTGTGGGAAACAGAGCAAATGGCCAAACCCCTACCCTATGGGTGAAGAGTGACTGAGCATATCTGGGAAGACTCAAACTGTCCAGAGTACAATTCAATTTTCCATTATTTATTTAGCTTTTCTTTTTTGGTTTATTGTTCAGCACCATTACATTAAATATAG
Source organism: Cabassous unicinctus (assembly GCA_029593785.1). Taxonomy (NCBI): domain Eukaryota; kingdom Metazoa; phylum Chordata; class Mammalia; order Cingulata; family Chlamyphoridae; genus Cabassous; species Cabassous unicinctus. The sequence continues at coordinate 19,769 of JAQZBX010020340.1, forward strand.
TTGCTTGAGCACAAAGAAAATTATATTCTATATATGCATCATTTTCTTAATATTTACATGAATAACGTTAACATAAGTTTGTCACGTTTGTCTTAATTCCATCATATCTTTTTGCCCCCTCCTCCGCTATGACAGGGCACAAAGTGGTGAAGAGTAATGTAAAGTGTAGATCTAGAAGGACAAATATCCAGCAGGTAGCTTAACCAAATTGATATAGAAATTGAGACTGGATGCTCCTGTGATAAGAAAAAAAAAAGATAAAATAAGTGGGATTGAAGGACTAGGTGACAAGTGCCAAGGCAACTTATATAAGAGCCTGAAAGGATGGTCCACGTTACATAGCTCACAACACTTGGTAATATCTTCACCTGTTCTTGGAGGGGAGATCATGTACCTGGTGAACTTGTAGCATTAGGGGAAGTGGCTGAAAAATAAAATGTTAATAGAGTATGGTGGCTGTTACTGGCTACATTTGGCAGGAGAAAAATAGTTCAGGAAAACAAATTTGAAAGGAAATAGGAAGAGTCCACAAATTCAGGGAGTTATTGGTTTGGAAGTAGAATTGCTTCTCGGCGCCAAACACTGAAAAATAAAATGGATAAATGGTTGAGTTTTAAACGTCCATTAAAAACTCTGATTTTGGCAAGCATCAAATCAAGGGCATGCCCATTAAATTTATTATTAAAACTTCTGAATGATTTATGATGGCATGTGGAAAATCTTGTACATTAATCAAAATTTATTCTCCAGAAAAAGAGATTAAATATTTCAATTTCCTACCAAAATCTAATAGGATCATGGTAACTGCAAGAGAGAGATCCATGGGTTTTAGCCAATGAAATGTGAACAAAGAGACCCATCACTTTAGAGTCAGTGCATGAGTCACCAAGCACTCTTCTCTCTGTTTTGGTGATCAAGGAAGTAGGTGTCAAGATGAAGCTTCTGAAGGCCAATGTACCTGAATGACTCTAGTGAGGAGATCCCCCACGCTCATCTTTTAGACATGAAGCAAGAGTTAAGAGACAACATTTGGATCTATTAAGCCACGAATTTTGTGGTTATTTGTTATCATAGCATAATCTAACATATATTGAATGATATAAGCTAATAATTAACTTTGGGAATTAAAAATATTATGCAATATAGTAATAACTATAAAAATACAAAATGAAAAAGTGTAATCATAACAAGTAAATAATATACATACAGGATATCCATAAACAACTGTAGCCAAGATGAAATGACTAATGCAGTCCTTTATTTTCATTTATAGCCTTAAGATGGTAATGGTTAGAAACATAAAAAATAAATAATTACTGTAAAGATCATAAAATTTGAAATTTATAAAATGTATATGCATAAACAGTTTTTTCTCTAAAATTACTAATCAGCCCATGCAATATTAAATAATTTTCAGAGACGCCATTTTGATATGTTCAGGGAAATAATAAAGATATAAGCATGAAGACAAAGGATTCATGGACGTTCTGATTGGTCTACATATTACTGCTGGAATTTTACAGCCTGGATTAAGGAATCAGGATGAGCTTCAGAGCCAGGAAACAGTAAAAGATAGGTTTAGTCCCAATCTTCTCTGAAACCAAAATACATTAGGCATTACCAGGAGAATGAACTCCAAATGGGAACAAAGCCACTGAGGAAACATGTGTCATTTGGGAAGGACATAACAACCACATGCTGATTGTAATTTAGAAAAGCATCCTTCTTCAGAAGCTGGTAAGTTTGTGTAAAACAGATCAAACTTTCACATATAGAAGAAGCTGAAAATGGATGAGAAGAAGAAGTAACAAGTATAATAATAGGATGGTATATGGGAATCCTGTATTGTATGTATGAGTGTTCTGTAAATCCATAACTTCTCTAATAAAAAAAGAAGCAACCCGTGTGTTGATTTATTTTATTTTGTATTATTTTGTCTGTGATTCATGTCTAAATTTATTTGGTCCTTTCATCCCTACAGAATTTCTATTGGCTTTGATGAGGTTTTGTATCTGGGCTTCCTTTCCACATTCAACTGCTTCCTTGATTATCTGACCTGAGTTTTCTTTTGGCCAACTTTCTTCATCCCAGTTTTGTCCTCTTTTATAGGTTTCTCTCAGTGCCTGCTTTTTCAGTTCTGCATCTACATGTTCCTGCCTTCATACCCTTCAGTTTTACAACCCAGCTATGCCCAGGGATTCCCTCAGGCCAGTCTGTTACTTATAGTCAAATAAGCATATAGTCTAAAAAACAGTAGTCTCAATGCTATAAGTTCAGGAAAGCTTCAGACAATCAAATATACCTGAAACTTCACTTATGTCAAGCAGAGTATAGCAGTAAGGAATGCTATGTAGTCTATTGCCTTAGTTTTGCCAAGGCTTCAATGACAAGTGCCACACAATAGGTTGTATTAAACAACAAGTATATATTAGCTCATGGTTTCAGAGGCCAGAAGCCCAAGTCTGTAGCATTCTGGTGCTGGCTTGCTCCAATCCTTGAAATTCCTTAGCTTGCATCACTGCTTCCAGTTACGTGACGATCTCTCTTTCCTTGTGTCTGCTCTTCCAGTTTCTGCTGATTTCTCATTTCTGTCTCCTTTTGCTAAGCCTAAATTTCCTTTCTTAGTAAGGCTTCCAGTCATACAGATTTAGGCCTGCCCTCATTACGTTTGGCAACATCTAAATAGGATCTTAAAAGATCCTATTCACAAATGAGTCCATACTTTAACTGATAATACATCTTCAAAGGATCCTGTTTACAAATAAGCTCATACCCACAGGAACATGGATAAAGAAATTAAGATTAAGACCCTGTCTTTGTTAGGGTACATGATTCAATGAACCATGTACATTGTTAACCACAACTGTTAATTTGGAAACAAAATTTCTGTCTACATTCAACAAAACTTCCACTTCCAACTCTCCAAAATGCAAGATGCAGTCCAAAGGAAGAACAAGGAATACAAAGAAGTAAGAAAAGACCTATGTTTAAATCCTAAATGAGGATTTGGGGATTAATTAGGACAAAGTTCAGTGTTACTGGAAAGAAACCATAAACCCCAACAGGCACTCTTTCTAACCTGAAGCTACCAAGCCAACTCCTTTGGTTGCCATATTCCACATGGAAGGAAGTGCAACCATTTTCATTTCCAAGTTCCAGAGTATCCTACTAAAACCAGTGCAAAGGAAAAAGATAATTTATTATCTTACATAATTAAAAATTCCAGGAATGGATCTGGTTTGTAGCTTATATGGGGGGTTAATTGGTATTTAGGCCAGATATCTTGCTACTTGTTGACACTTCTACCTCCATTTTAGCTTAATTATGAACTTCTCTTAGTAGGTAGATGGCTACCATAAGTGTCATGGCTTTATTCTTCCAGGGTCATGTAAAAGATTGGGGTCTTCTATTCGAAAATTCTGTGTAACATCTGAATATCCCTGTAGTTTACATCCCTATCCATGAATTAATCAGTGTGGCCATGGGAAAAATGAGAAATTAGAGGAGCTGGGACATCTGACAGACAAAAGATTAGAGTTCTCTCTCCATATTTTGAAAATCACAAGAGACTACTACATCCTTGAGCATCACTAGGAATGGAAAGAGAGGTGAAATGATAATGAAAGTGATTTTCCCAACAGTACTAGATAAGGTATATAGCAGAGAGTTAGGCAAAATTCTACAATGACATATGGAGGTATAAGAATTTCATCTACCCCAAACAGATTGAACAAAAGACCAACATTTAGAGATAATAAGGCTCTAAGAATAAAGATTAGACCTTTTGGAAATTCAACCATCTCCCTTCTGCTAAATATAGCTGGAAGTGTTCAGGATACAGTCTTGCTTAGATCCATGCTGGAGAGTCTAATACCTGGGTCAAGTGTCTCATCTATAGTGCAATGACAATATGATGGCTAAGTGATAGAACACAGTAGAGATAGAGCTCTACTAACTTCTCATCCTTAACTCAATCTACCTAAGTTGACACAGCTTAGGCCAGTTCCTTCCTGAATTTATTGTTACTAAACTAAAGTAAAGTTCAGTTACCTAGATGTCTCTGCAATTCAAGCTCTTAAACTGGTTTTAAAGTTCATCTTTTCCCTTCCTTCTGACAGAGGCATACTATGGGGAACAGACCTATTCAGGGATACTATTGGCAAAGAAGAAATAATTAATATCTATTATGTCTTTACTATGAACATGGCATTTATTATTATTTATCCATTTATATATGCTGTCTCTTCTAATTCTTCCAACAGTCTGAAAAATAATTATTTTTCCTTTCCAGGTGAAGGAAAACTAAGGCTCAGAGAAGTCAAGTAATTTGCCTAAATTTACACAGCTCATAATAACGCTTCAGCTTAATCTCAAGTCATTCATTTTCCAAACTATAAATAAACCATTGTTCATTTATTCATTCCTTTATGATGGGCATTTAGGTTGCTAGTGCAAATAATGTTATAATTATCATGTTTTTATGATAATTGCAGCATTTTATCTATCTATCTATCTACCTACCTATTTCTTTCATCTCCTTTGAATATTGTATTGGTTTTCTATTCCTACCATGATAAATTAGTGGCATAAAACAATACAAATTTGTTATCTTAGAAGTCTGCAGGTCAGATTTCCCACAAGAGTCTCCCTGGGCTAAATTCAAAGGTTCAGAAGGGATGCAGTTCCTTTCTGGAGGCCCTAGGGGAGAAACCATTGTCTTACCTATGCCAGCCTCTAGAGGTCACATCCTCCACCTTTAAATCCAGCAATGGTAGGTCAAGTCATCAAGCTGCCATCTAGCTGGTTCTCTGCAAACTGGCAAAGGTTCTCCACTTCTAAGAAATTGTGTGATTAGATTAGGCCCACTGGGATAATCCAGGATAATCTCGCCATCTCAAGGTCCCATCTCAAGTTTTGATCCTGAAGGCCGGGAACATTAATCACCTTTGTAATGTTCCTTTTGCTTTGTATGGGAACATAGCCACAGGTTCTGAGGAATAGACACAGACATCTTTGGGGTCTATTACTATGTTTACCACACATATCATGGGCCACAATTTTGCCTTTTTCAAATTGCAGTTCATGAAAATCATTCTTTAGATAATAATTCCATATTTTTAAAAGATACTAAGTAAATAAAAATATCAAAATGTATCACAATAAATACACCTATCAATTTATGACACTGTATGTATATACATACTGTACATACTTGTATACATGTATACTTATACATATACTAGTATGAACTGTATTTCTTACTGTGGGTTGAAATTTAAAAATCTTAAGAAACACTGCTCTAGAAGGTTCACAGAACTTCAATTATACAATATATTGACAAATTGATCTTCAAATTGGTTATGCTAGTTCATACTCCAAAACAACAGTATGTTAGAGTATTCATTTCTCCACATCATCATCAACACTTGCCATTTTCATTCATTTTCTTTGCTCTTATCTGATAGGAATGGAATAATTTCTCATCATTTACAGGTACATTTTCCTGAGCTGGAACGTTTTTTCTCATGTTCGTTGGAAATTTGTTTTTTTTCCTGTGAATTGCCTATCATTGCCCATTTTTTTATTTTAAAATTAATTTGTAGATCTTTATATGTTCTGGATAATAATCTTTTTTCTATTAAATAAATTGTAAATATATTCTTTTAATATGTCATGTTTTTCAATTGTATAGTATTACTTGTAATACAGAAATTACCTTTGTTTAATATTTTGGTAGAGTTAAAATTATTTTTGATAAGTTTGTAATTCTTTTTTCAACATAATATTCTTATATATACTTTTCTAAAGTTTTAAATATTTGTTTTTCAATTTTAGGTATCTAACTCACCGGGACTCTTATTTTGGATGTGGTGTGAGATAGGAATATAATATTTACTCTATCTATCTCTCCTTCTCCAAATATTCCATCACCATTTATGAATAATCCATCTTTATAATGACTTATAAATTTACCTCTAGTAAAGTTTCCCTATGTGTAAAGATATGTTTTATTTCTTGACTATCAAAATACCCCACTTTGAAACTATGGGGTTTTTTGGCTTACATTTTAACAAGTCTAGGTATCCATTAAGAAAAGTTCCATGTCCTCATTTTCTATTTCATAATTACATCGACTCTATTCAGCCATTTTCCTCCATGGAATATTAGAATTAGTTGGCTTAGTTTCATTTTAAAAAATCATTTTGTGATCTTGATTTGAACTGTACTGAACTTACAGATAAATGACATATTATTGTGTCTTCTCACTCATGAAAAAGTTATATATCTCTTTATTTATATGGAGATTCTTTTAGGTGGGCTGGTTCCACACCAAGCCAAGGAGGGTGAGAGCATGGTCAGCAAGGGTGTCACAGGTGTTCCTGCTATTTTTAAGTTTTCTTTTTTCTTGATTTGGTGCTCTCCCAGATACCGGAATCCTTTAATTATTTTCCAGAGCTCTAAGTAAGATACTTCTCCTAGATTGTGCTTGTTTATAATGCTTCTAGGGGATGACAGCACCTGACTCTGCTTTCTTGGCGATGTCTAAACTCAAGAAAAATTTAAAAGTAACTTTCTTCATTTATGAAGATTTCATTATGAGCAGGAAGACTGTTAGCATGGCTTTAGTGAAAATTAGGTATCAAAATACATAAATCTTAAAATCATTAAATTTAATTTAGTGTTTATTTCGATACTAAATGTTGTTATTGGGTATCAATTATGTTTCTTATTTTTTTACATGACAAAAGAGAATCCACAGAAAGCCTGGCTAACCAGACACAGACCAAGAGAAGGGAGGCAAAGCTAAGGTCAGACTACAATAGCAGTGTGGATGATACAGCTTATGCTGTCACCATCAGACACCAGACACTCTCTAAGTGCCATTTGGATCTAGAAATAGTCCATTCAGCAGCTTAAAATTCCTGGCTGTCTTTGCATTCTTGTATAATAATTTCAGATGCCAAAATCCTGGTTAGGGGTATCCAATTGCCTGCACCTGAGATCTCAAGTCCATATTACAGCTTTCTCAGGAGTGGAAGATGAAATATTTAATCCATTTTGCTTTTTATTTTTAACAAATCAATTTTATTGATTGTAGCAGTTTGATATTGTTTATGAATTCCAAATATAGATATTGGATTATGTTTGTAAACTGGTTTGTTCATCTGGGCATATTAGATTATATTAGATTCAGAGGTTTCACTTTTATTTGATTAAATAATGATTAAGGCTTTGATTGGGCCACGTCAGTAGGACGTTGAGTCCCTACCCGCTTGATGGGTGGGGACTCACAGACAAACTGCACCACAGAGAAGGGAGGTGAGAGTTTTGATCCTGGTGGCCGGGAAGCAAATACAGAGAAGGAGATATGTGAGGAAAGAGAGAAGTTTCCATTAGACACAGCAAAGACCCTGGGAAGAGAGAGGAGCAGTTCCCCTGATAGTCTACAGCTGGCCTTGTGGAGAGAGCAGAGCAGCTGAGCCTGGAGAGAAATGATTCCTGGGAAGAGAAGAACCCAGGAAGCCTGAACCCTTGCAGACATTGGCAGACATCTTGCTCCAATATGTGGCAATAGACTTTGGTGAGGGACGTAACTTATGCCTTATGGCCTGGTAACTGTAAGCTTCTACCCCAAATAAATACCCTTTATAGAAGTCAACAGATTTCTGGTATTTTGCATCAGCACCCCTTTGGCTGACTAATACATTGATACATATTAATAAACATACAATTCATCCAAAGTGTACAATCAATGGTACTTGCTATAATCACATAGTTGTGCGTTCATCACTTCAATCATTATTGAGCATTTTCATTATTTCAGTAAAATAATAATAAACAAAAACCAAACAAACAAGCAAAGAAGAAAATTCCTCACCTCTCAATCTCTCTATGCTTCCCCCACTGTACTTAGCTGCTGTTTCTGGCTATTCTGTCCAACGTGTATAATCAATGGCTTTTCACATAGTTATACATTCATTATTTCAAAAATTTTGGAATGATTTCATTACTCCAAAAAGAAAAGTTCCACACACCTTAGCATTCCTTCCTCAGACCTACATAACCACTTATCTCCTTTCATCTTGATAAATTGATTTATATTTATGTTTTATATAAATGGAATCATACAATATGTAGTACTCTCTGGTCTCTTTCACTTAGAATAATGGGGTTTTTTTTTGTCTGACATTAACATTTTGTACTATTAAATTACATTTGTTCAGCTTTGAAGAAAAATGGTCTTATATATGCGATTCTACCCATATTCAATTTCACATAATGTATTTATATTTCACATAATATATTTAGTTCATAATAGGGCAGTCATACAGTATTTGTCCCTTTGTGTGTGGCTTGCTTCAATCAACATAATGTCCTCCAGGTTCATCCATTTTGTCATGTGTTTCACAGCACCATTTCTTATTACCACTGCATAGTATTCCTTTGTGAGTACACTCCACAATTTGTTTATCCATTCATCAGTTGATGGACACCTGAGTTGTTTCCAACTTTTGGCTATCGTGAATAACACTGCTACGAACATCGGTGTGCAGATACTTATTTATGTCACCGCTCTCAGTTCTTCTGGGTATATACCTAGCAATGGTATTGCTAGGTCCCATGGCAAGTCTATATTCAACTTCCTTAGGAACTGCCAAACAGTCCACGACAATGGCTATACCGTTCTACATTCCCACCAACAGTGAATAAGCATTCTTATCTCTCCAAATCCTCTCCAACATTTACAGTTTTCTGACTTTTTAACAGTGGCCAGTCTAATAGGTGTGAAATGATATCTCACTGAAATTTTTAAAAAATTTTTTATTTTTATTTACTTTTATTTTTTTAAAAGATACTTGGTTTACATAAATGTTACACAAAAAATATAGGGTTTCCCATATGCCCCACTCCCCATACCTCCCACACCTCCCACACACATAAACAGCATCTTTTATTAGTGTGGCACATTCATTGCAATTGATAAAATGCATACTGGGGCATTGCCACTGAGCATGGACCATAGTTCACATTGTAATTTACACTCTCACCCACACAATTCTGCAGGTTATAGGAAGATATAAAATGGCCTATATCTGTCATTGCAATGTCATTCAGGAAGATTCCCAAGTCCCAAAAAAGCCACTGTATTACACCTTTCTTTCCCTCTACCTGCCCCCAGAGCCTCCAGTGGTCACTGCCTCCATTTCAATGTTGTAATTTCTCCCATTGCTAGAATCACGATAAGTCTATAGTAGAATATCAGTAAGTCCACTCTATTCCATAGTTCATTCCCCAATCCTGAGGATTCTGGCATGATGATATCCACTCCACCTCTAATTGAGAGGGGGCTTTGATCCCATACAGCCAATGAATGGGATTCTCTTGCTTGCAGTTGTAGGCTCTCTCATTTCCTTGGTATGGTGGTTGTCAATCCATACCTCCTTGTTAGTTATCCTGAGTGAGTCCAATAAACTGGAGAGTAGGTGTTGCAACTCCGCTGAGGCTCAGGGCCTAGTTGGCACATGGACAGCTCAAAGATTCAAGTCTCTTGGAAATACACCTACAAACTCCAACACCAAGTATAGGTTTACATAGAAGGGAGAGATGAGCCATGTGTAGGGAAGTCATAACTGATTCCAACTTTGTCACTCTCAGGAAAACAAGCTCCAAGGTAGGGTCACCTGGCAAGGCACCAAACTCCGGAGCTATCTGCCCTGACCATAGGACCTGGGTGTTTCCAAAGCCCTTAGGAGCCCCATTATTTGGGGTAGTATCCACTTTGGCCATCTTTGAGATTCTGCTGAGATGTGCATAAGTGTTACCTCTGGAATGACCTCCTGACTCACTTTGAAGTCTCTTAGCCATATAAACTCATTTGTCTTTACATTTTCCCCCATTTATTTGAGGTATTTTTTCAGTTGCATTGCTAGTTGGTGCTTGGTAGTAATCCCTCGGTGCCAGGGAAGCTCATCCCCGGGACTCATGTCCCACATTGGGAGGAAGTTAATGCATTTATATGCTGAGTTTGGCTTAGAAAGAGGCCACATTTGAGTAACAAGGAGGCTCTCAGGAGGCAACTCTTAGGTACCCCACAACACTAGGCTAAGATTCAATTTCAAAAGCAAAGGCTTGCAAGCATAGTCATTATTATCATGGGCCCATTAATGGACCATCCTCATTCACCAGTCGTTGCTCCTGCACTTGGGGGACTGTTGCTGCTCCATGAGAGAATGTGGCAGAGCTTTCCAGGATGGGAATTCAACATTCTCTTGGTCATTGTGTGAATCACTGTGACAATGTCCTATGAACATTTGAACACATTTATAGACCTTATATGTATGCCCAGATGAACTTCCTCCCATGTGTCCCCCATCACTGACACACCACACCAATGATCCTCCCCTGCCCTAGTTGTAACTCTTCTGTGATCCAAAGCATCTTCAAAAATGAAGCCAATAAAATAGCCAAATACAATTAATAGGAAAATGAAATAATAATGATAGGTTTAAATATAAGAAATAAAATACATAAAAATTTTTAAAAATAAAATGAAATTAAAAGATTGAGATATTAAAAAATAATGAAAAATATTTTTTAAAAATTGTTTTTACATTTTGCATTTCATCGCTGTAATATCTGTTGTCCTGTATGTAGAGTGACATTTTCTTCCATTTATTCCCCAGGGTCTTACTTTTTTTCATTTGTTTTCAAAGAAGTTTTAGCTCACAGTAAGGTCACATACAAAATTCAGGGGACTCCAATACACCCACATCCTCCCCCTTTTCCCTCTTCCCATATTAATACCTTTTTATATGTGGATGTTACCTTTGTTACAACTGATATACAAACAGTGAAACATAGATACTAATCATGGTCAATGGCTTACATTATGATTTACATTTTGGACCATACACTTTTAAAAATTTTGATGATATTTATCATGGCCTGTGTCCATCACTGCAAGATCATGTAGAACATTTCCATTGCCCACTAAATACCTCCTGTTCCATCTATTCTATTCCCCCCCCCGCCCCCCCCAGGACCATGGCAACCCCCCAGCTTCACTCCTTGGATGACAAGATTCATAGTTACTTGCAACAACACTGAGGTCTTGACACACTGTCTTGTCTTCCCCTATTAGAAACCACCCATGTCCTCAAGAGGCTCCCACCCCTCTTTATGAACATTTCAGTCCTCCCCAGGATGGGAGCCCAACTTCTTCCTGCTCATTATGTGGATCTCCACACACTGATACAACACATTATGACAAAATGATCACTCGCACACTACCTAGAAGTATGCTACAGGTGCTCCCTGTACCAAATGCCCCCCCCCCCGCATCCAACACCCTAAACCAGTAACCCTTCCTTGCCATATTGTCATAAGAGCATTCTCAACTTTGTACTTTCAACCACATACCTGCCAATCCCCAGTGTTCACCTGGTACCGTTCCCAACCCTCCCTCCAGTACCCTGGACCTTCCAACCCTCCTTCCCCAATCTACTCACCTGTCAAACCTGCACCGCCCAACCCAATAGTATCACTACCCTCCTCACTGATATGAATTTAGCAAATCAAGCAGACTCAGAGAGCTATTGTCTGGAAGATAGGTTGTCATTGAAGTTTTGGTTTGCATTTCCCTAATCGCTAGTGATGTTGAACATTTTTTCATGTGTTTCTTCATTATTTGCATTTCTTTTTTGGAAAGTTGTCTTTTCAAGACTTTTGCCCATTTTTTAATCAGATACTTGTCTTTTTATTGTTGAGTTGGATGATCTCCTTATAGATCATGGATCTTAAACCCTTATCAGATATGTGATTGCCAAATATTTTCTCCCATTGAGTTGGTGCCTTTTCATCCTTTTGACAAAGTCCTTTGAGGTGCAAAAGTCTTGAATTTTGAGGAGGTCCCATTTATCTATTTTATCTTTTGTTGCTCCTGCTTTAGGTGTAAGGTTTAAGAAACTACCATCTACCACAAGATCTTGAAGATGTTTTCCAACATTTTCTTCTAGGAGTTTTATGGTTGTTGTTTTTATGTTAAAATCCTTGATCCAATTTGGGTTAATTTTTGTATAAGGTGTGAGATAGGGGTCTTCTTTCTTTCTTTTGGATATGGCTATCCAGTTCTCCAAGCACCATTTGTTGAATAGACTGTTCTGGCCCAGCTGGGTGGGTTAATAGCCTTGTCAAAAATCTCTTGACTGTAGATGTGTGAGTCAATTTCTGAGGTCTCGATTTGGTTCCACTGGTTAATCTGTCTGTCCTTATGCCAGTACCAAGCTGTTTTTACCACTGTAGCTAAGTAATATGCTACAGCTTAGTTTTTCCTTTTTAAGACATTTTTGACTTTTGGGGGCCCCTTACCCTTCCAAATAAATTTGATTCTTGGGTTTTTTATTTCTGCCAAAAAGTTGTTGGGATTTTTATTGGGATTGCATTGAATCTGTAAATCAGTTCGGGCAGAACTGACATCTTAACAATAGTCAGTCTTCCAATCCATGAACACAGAATGTCCTTCCATTTATTTATGTCTTCTTCAGTTTATTTTAGCAATGTTTTGTTGTTTTCTTAATACAGGTCTTTTATGTCCTTGGTTAAGTTTATTCCTAAATATTTTACTGTTTTAGTCGCTATTATAAATGGAATTTTTTTTCTGGTTTCCTCCACAGATTGCACATCAGTAGTGTATAGAAATGCTATTGATTTTTGCATTTTAATCTTGAATCCCACCACTTTGCGAATTTGTCTATTAATTCTAGTAGCTTTGTTGTGGATTTTTCAGGATTTTCTAGATATGGGATCATGTCATCAGTGAATAGTGAAAGTTTTACTTCTTCCATTCCTATTTGGGTGACTTTTATTTTTTTATCTAGCCTAATTGCTCTAGCTAGATCTTCTAGCACAATATTGAATAATAATAGTGACAAAGGTCATCCTTGTCTTGTACCTGAACTCAGTGGGAAAGATTTCAGTCTTCACCATTGAGTACAATGCTAGCTGAAGGTTTTTCAAATATGCACTTTACCATATTGAGAAAACTTCCTTCTATTCTTATCTTTTGGAATGTTTTTTATCAAGAAAGTGTGCTGTATTTTGTCGAATGCCTTTTCTGCATCAATCAAGAGGATCATGTGATTTTTCTTCTTCAATTTATCAATGTGGCTTATTATACTAATTGATTTTCTTGTGTTGAACCACCCTTGCATGCCTGGGATAAAACCCACTTGATTATGGTGCATAAATCTTTTAATATGCTTTTGAATTCTGTTTGCAAGTATTTTGTTGAGGATTTTTGCATCTATATTCA
>JAQZBX010020341.1:0-33083 GCA_029593785.1 Cabassous unicinctus
GTGATGGTGGTGGTGATGGTGATGATGATGGTGGTGGTGGTGGTGGTGATAATGTCCCCAGTGCTAGAAGTGAGATTAGCCCTTTTCTAGAGAGCCTGGAAAGAACTCATTGCATTTTCCTGTCTGCTTTCGGGTCAGCCGCCTAAGCTCCTATTTTCTTCTGAAGCTGCACAAATCATCCTGCCTCTCCCACGTCTGCCAGCCAGGCTGGGTTTCTTGCATACCAACCAGGCCACCTGACCACAGGAAATTACTGCTGGCCAGGATGAGTCCCACCAGCCATGAACTCACCCCCAGCCAGCAATCACTCTGACCACCAGTGCGTCCTTGTCCTTCTCTGACCCTGCTGGCCACAGAGTGACCCAGGCCATGGCAGCCACTTGTTTCCCAGGTCCAACAGGCTGCTCACAGGAAGGAGCTCCTTGGGGGGTGCTGCCCTCCTCTGAGCCCCTCCTGTCCCCTCCTCCCCAGATGCCCATCACCCAGACGGCATCTCACTTCCTCTCCTTTCCCCCCAATCCTTTCAGGTCTTCCTCCCCACCCCCCACCAGGAAGCCCCCTCCTCCTGGGTTAATGAGTAGCTCGCGTTCTCAGAGCAGTGGTGGAGGGTGATGGGCGGGATTCCCAGGAAGGAGCATGCCAGGGTCAGCTGAGCACCCCGCGCCTGCTCCCGCCTGCACACACTGACTGCACCTCCCTGCCTCATGAGGATGGAGCTTGTGTCCATTCCAACTCTTGCAAAACAAAGCAGACTCTGACCCTGGAGCATCCCTGAGTAAGTTTACCTCATGTCTTTTAAACCAGACCTCAATATACACACTCTCGTGTGCACACACACTGATGCATGCACACATGTGCATAATGCACACACAACACTCACACATGCATCTGTACATCAACGCATGCACACATGCATGCATCACACACATGCACACACTGATGCATGCACACATGTGCATAATGCACACACAACACTCACACATGCATCTGTACATCAACGCATGCACACATGCATACATCACACACATGCACACACTGATGCATGCACACATGTGCATAAGATGCACAACACACACACGCATGTGCACACCGACACATGCATACATCACACACACGCATGCACATGCTGACACATGCACACACACACACTCATTTATACACACACAATGGCTTTCTTTCTGCCACCTGAGGTTTTAGGTGTAAAGTTCCAGTAAGAGTCTGGCCAAGGAGGGTGTCTCCTCTTGTAACTTCTTACTGCACCCCGGGACCTCGGCTCCAGGAGCCACCCGACTTTCCATTCCCCAAGTGGAGGCCGGGGCTCTTGGAGGACCGCGGGCAGAGAAAGGCCTGGAGAAGGCATTGGGTAACCCGGGCTACCTCGTGACCGTGGTGTCCCCAACCTGGGGGCTATTTAATGTCCTCAAAAATACTTGAAATAGGACCCGCGTCCCGAACCTGCACCGCGAGGCAGAGGGTGGGGGCTGTGAGGGAGGTAAATACCCGCAAGCCTCCGCCATCAGTTTCAGGAGTTAAAGACGCTTTCAGAGGCCTGCAGCTATCTCCCAGCTGAGCAGAGCCCGTCTCCAGCCCCGTTCTCTCTCCTGACCTCGATGCTTGCGGGCCCACCTGCCCCCACCTGGACGGCCGCTGGCTCCCACAGGTGGCACGGCCTTGCCCCCTGCCAGCCCACAGCACACGGCTTCCCCAGGCTGGGCCGCCGGCTGAGCCAGCCCTCCAGTTGCTCAAGTTGAACCCAAAGACCTCGGCAGCATGCCAGGCTCCTCATTTCCAGGAAATCCCTGGCTCTGTCTACAAAGCACATCCGGAAGCTTCTACCTCAGTGCTGAGCTGGCCTGCATAACTATAAGAGACGGCTACTGGTTTCCCTGCCGCCCTCGTCACCATCTGTCCTTGCCGTGGCCGCCGGGGAGAGGCTGAGGCCACAGCAGATGCCTCGCTCCCCTCACCCCGCCCTCACCTGGCGAGCTTGGACCCCTCCTGGTGCAAGTCCGCCCACCCTGCCTTCTGGGTAGCACTTGGCACCTTCTGATACGCTCCGTACTTGATTTCTTCAGTGTCGTTTGGCTGCTCATCTGTCTCCCCCCACTAGGGCGTCCACTCACAAAGGTGGGGACTTTTGTCTGCTTTGCTGACTGTTGCATCCACAGCGCCTAGCCGAGGCCCGGCCCCGGGGGGTTGTGAAGCAGGTATTTGTTAAGTGAGCAAATGAATGGAATGCGTTTATATTCCAGCCCCAAACGGACCCCGGAAGCCTGGAAACGGCAAATTCGAAAGGAGAAGGAAACCCTGATTGACCTTGAGAGTCCAGGAAGTGTCCAGTCTGGGTTGCTGACTAAGAAACCCTCTTCCTCCTCAAATCTCTCCGCAGCGCGCTGCCTGCTTTCCTGCAGGGCCGGTGGCTCCGACAGGCTGGCTTAGGGAGGCCGGGGCTGGGCCAGCCTGTCCCTGAAGCTGCTCCACTTCAAAATGCCTGGAATTCTAGAATTTTTCCCACCCAGCCAGGCCAGGTAGCTGAGGGCTGCCCCCTTTAAACTGCCCATGGTGGGCTGGGGGTGGGGGTGGATCCCAAGCGCTGAGGTCCTGGCACTGGAGCCCAGAACTGATCTCAGGGTGTGGCAGCCTCGCTGAGGGGGCCCCCACCTCTCCCAGGGGGGCGGCTGCCCCGCCTAATCCCTCACTGTCACATGCTTGCTCGCTCAGCTGCTGACGAGTCACAAGGCAGATTTTCCACTAGTGTCAAAGGCATGTGGATCTCAGCCTTGGACAAAGCAGGAGCCGGTGGGGGCAGCAGCGGGTTCAGGCTGGCTCAGGCAGCGCTCACTCCTGGGGCTCAGACCCCGCAGGGCCCCGCGGCCATGGCGGGAGCGGGGCAGTGCTCTTGCACATCCCATGCTCACACACACTCAGCGGAGCTCAGGCACGTCCCCGCAGGTGACAGTGTGCAAGAGCCCCCTGGAGAGCACACAGTGGGCAGCCAGGGACTCGCTGCCCGACATGCCTCTTTGAGCATTCCAACATTTATTGATCACCTGCTGTTTCCTGGCATGGTGCGTGCTCTGCAGGGCCTCCCGGGCAGGGCACGAGGAGGTGGGGTGCCCCTGAGAGACAAGCACTTTCTCCTCTGAGTGCCTTTAGCTGTCGCTTTCACAGCTGCCAAATGCCGCTGGTTTTCACCTTCCCAGGCAGGATGCTCTCTTCTGGGGACAACAAAATCCCTGTTTCTTTGGGGACCTCCCCTGTCCACTCTTATAAAGTGTAGGGGACGTTTTGGTTTGTTTGGCCTGTTTGGGCAGAACGCCACCATCCCTGGGATGACATGGCCTGGCAGGGCCTGGACCCAAGGCTAGCCAATGAAAAGAAAAGATTCCCCAGCCACAGGGACCAGTGCAGGGGTGGGCACGTGACGCAGGTGCCACAAAGTCCTGCCGGGTTTTGCTGGGGTAGTGAAGACAGCATCACCCTGACCCTCCAAGGCTGGGGATTCCAAGGACCCCATAAGCCCAGAGCTCCTAGGCCATCTTTGCTTGAGAGTGAAGCCAGCACCGGTGGACTCAAGCTTAGAGTCTGAGCCCCTGGGTTCAGCCATGCCTGAAGCTGGAAGTCCCCTACATTTCCTAGTCGAGTCAGTTGGTGAACTCCCTTCTCTGCTGAAATAACCTTGGGGTGGGGTTCTGTCACTTGCATCCAAGAGGGGTCCTGGCTGAATCTGAGCTGACACAGGGGTTCTCTAGACATTTATGGAGGAGCAAACCAGCAGTGGGATCCAGGGAAATTAAACTTTTCTGGTTCTCAAAATGGGAAGTCCCAGGTATGGGTCGATGCTTGTGCAGACCCACCTTGCCCCCGGCTCCCTCTAAAGCTGCCCACGCAGGCTGGGCCTTGACCCATGGGACCCCTCCTGCTGACCTGCACTGGCCTGGGGCACAGGTGAGTCTCTGAGCCAGATCAGACCCCCTGAAGGCAGAGCCAGGCCTTCTTTTCCCTTTCTCTGGGCCTCCCATGCCCCTTCCAGAGGTCCACAGACTCGATGCTGTGTGGACGCCATGCTGTGCCAAGGGTCTGAAACCCCCGGAAGCCCACGAGTCAGCCCACCCCAAGCCCCAGCCAGGGCACCCAGCAGGCTGCGTGAGAGCCCCGTAGCGACACAGCAGAGAGAGGCAGCTCCTGCTCTCAGCGGTGAGGGACGTGGGCAGAAACCAGGCTTCGGCAGCAGAGAGCCACCCGCTGCCTCATCTCACACCTCTAACCCCTCCCCACGTGCCCCTGTGGGGCCCATGCCCAGGGACTGTGAACGGACCAGCGCCGGGGCCGTGTCCAGCCCACCTGCCAGGTCCTGCCTTGACCACGCCGCGAAGCCTCGGCAGAAGACTCCCAGACGGGCTGAGAGGTGGCACCGACCCTGCCGCCCAAGCCTGGGGCAGGCCAAGGCGCCGTGCCCAGACCTTGGAAAGGCTGCAAACCGGCCTGAAGAGAGGCTCAGGGTCAGGGCCAAACACTCGAGAGAGGGGGCCTGAGAGCAGGCAGGCTTCAAACAAGGGCTGCAGGGGGATTATTTACACCACAGTAACGACAGCCATTCCCTGGGCACTGGCCAGCAGCCTTCCACATGGGTAATCTGGGACCTTCTGGAACTCTCTGGAACTTTCTGGAGAGGCCTCTGAAGCCTGAAGACATCATGGCCTGATTTCCAAAGCAGAGAGAGGTGGAGGCAAGAAGCTATGCCTGGTGAATGAGACCCCAACTGTGCCGAGCTGTGGAGAGGGCTGGGGGCGTGGTGGTGGGCTCTGGGGCAGGGGCTGCGCCCCAGGTGACTGCTTGGCTCCAGAAGGAAAGGCCTTCAGCAAAGGCGGCACTGCCGAGGTCTGACGGGCCTGGAGGGAGAGAAGGGACGGCTTTGGGGAGCCCCTTGCTGGCCGGGTCTCCCCCACTCCACCCTTTGCTTTGGGGTGCCGTGCACAGCCTCCCGAGCTCCTGCAGGCCAGAACAAGACCTGATGCCCCTTCTGCTTCCCCGGACCTGCCGAGGCAGCCTCTTGTTTTCCAAAGAATCTTTGCAAGGAACTGTAAAGAGCTTTTATCAAGTAATTAATTATGGAAGCTACTAAGAGCCTAAAAATAATTATTTCCAAGCTACGAGCACCTCATCCAGGCATTCCAATGACAGCAGGGCGAGCCTGTGCTGCTTAGCTAGGGGTGCCCGCCCTCCTGGCTCCCTTCCTTCCGCTCCCCCCGAGGCCCTGCGCCACGTGCCTCTGAGGACATCTGGGATGGAGACGCCACGGGCCGGGCCAGGGCCAGCCATAAGTGAGGGCAGGTCTCCCTGAGAGGGACAAATGGCTGCAGGAGCCCCTGGGGACCTTCCTGCTCGCATGGTTTTGGTCACCAGCACGGGGGTCCACTGGAGTCCACGGTGCCCAGGAAAGATGGCGCTGGGAGCCCAGGAGGACAGGGCGGGCACTGTGGTAGTGTCCTCTGGGACCTGGGCAGCCCCTCCCTGAGCCACTCCAGACGGAAGCCCCGGAGCTGCCCAAGCACCCATGCACGCTGCTGCCCAGCCGTGCCCGAGGGCAGCCGGCTCGTCCTTGTCGGCAGCCAGCAGCGTTTGCTTGGAGGGCCACGTTTCCACACAGGGAAAGACCAGCAGCTTTCTCTTCCGCGGGGGTCCTGCTGGCTGCAGAGGACGTCGTTCCCGGGGCTGGAGCCTCATTTTTGGAGCCATCTGGGTCTGTCCCCAGCCCTGCATCAAGCCGCACACCCACGTCTCCTTCGGAAGCGAGCACGCGGACGCTCTTGCCGCCCGTCCTCAAAACAACCTCTCTGCCCGCGCCCGGCCCATGATCCCGTACGCCTTCCCAAGGCCAGGGGTGCCCGGGCCCCTTTTGTTTTACAGGGGAGGCAGCAAGAGCTCCCAAAGGGAAAAGAGGCACAAAAGAAGGCGTGAGAGAAACGGGCCCCCAATAGGGGACACGATGGGGGGGGGGGTCTGTCTGCAAAACAGGCTCCGCCCAC
The DNA here is from genome assembly GCA_029593785.1 of Cabassous unicinctus. Lineage (NCBI taxonomy): Eukaryota > Metazoa > Chordata > Mammalia > Cingulata > Chlamyphoridae > Cabassous > Cabassous unicinctus. The sequence continues at coordinate 6,030 of JAQZBX010020341.1, forward strand.
CTGGGCCCCTTGGGAGCTTGCCCGGCTCTGCAGCTCCCCAAAAACCTCCCCGTCTGGGGACCCTGGGGGGCGCGGGGTCTCCCGAGGGGCCCGAGTCGCAGCAGCCAGAGGCTGGCGCAGCAGGGGATTTGCCTCTGGGCTCTCCTTCTGTCCCGGTGTAATTTCGTAGGCAGCCCTGGATAGCTGGCGTTTCCCATGTCCTCTGACCGGGTCACTGGGAAGGACCCCCAGGAGCCTCTGGTCTGTGTTTCGATGACATTGCAGCAGATCCCACCAACAGCCCAAACCGCCTGCCCTTCGTAGGACGTTCGGTCACTGACCTGCCCCAGAAGGTCACTCACTGCAGTGGTTGGACCTCAGACCTTCACCCAGGCCACCTGGAGCCCCACCTTGTCACCTGGGGCTGTGCTCAGGCTAAAGAACACTTGTAGTTGTCGGCTGGGAAACACAAGCCCGGTGTGAGTGAAACAGGGATCGAGGGCAGAGATGACCATGGATTGGAGGGACGCGGCTGGTGGAGGCTGGCCTTGGAAGCGCAGGACGAAAAGCAAAGAAAAGCACATGGCATGGCCCAGGGGTCAAGTGTGGGGCTGAAGCCCCAAGGGCCACCGGCAAAATCCTGTCCAAACCCAGGGGAGGCCCCAGACCCCGAGTCCACGCTCAGCCCTTCTTTAGCAGACTGTGTGGCAGGGGGCTGTCAGGGGAAGCTCTCAGTGCCCTGGACACCTGCCAGAGCCGCTCTCCTCTGGATTAGGGGACAAATCAATGTGCAATTTGTAGAACATGCTGTGACAGAGGATTGGAGCAACGGCACTGCTCCAATCTCTCCCAGGTCCAGGAAGACACCCACAAACCAAGGGGTGCTTGACTTGTGGAGACGGGTGCTCAGAGCTCTGCGCTGACGGAGACCACCCAGGCGGCAATCAGCTCCGTAAAGTTCTCAATCGCCCATGCCTGCAGGGTGCCTGTAAACAGAGTTAAAAGACTCCAAATCACACAGACATACTCTCCTGGGTAAGATTATATTTCCATAAACATTGCAAAAACTACTGGGAGGGTTGGATTTGTGAGGGGAGACTTGAAGCCGGTGCAGAGGAAGATGGACATGCCCTGGGCATCCATCAAACTCCAGCCTGTCCCTGACCTCCTGACCAGAAGAATGAGCTGTCTTTTGTGTAATAAAGGGTAACAAACAAGAATGTGCATGCTTATTGATATTTGGAAAAAACACAAGTAGGACAACCAGCAAGATGGCGGCAGAGTAAGGATTTCCTAGATCAGCTCCTGCTACAAGGCACTTAGTATGTACTCAGAGCTTCTAAAGCACCTGTTAGGGGGCTGCAGGAGACCAGAAGAGCAGCCTGCAACGTCCTTGAAGGAATGGAAGGAGGAGATGCCCACATGCAGAGATTTCTGAGTGGAGCCCTCCACGCCCCGGAGGCTGGTGCCCATCCTCCACTGGCGGCACAAGCGACCTCGGGAGCTGTTCCACAGCTGGAGTTGGAAGCTCCACTTCCCAAAAGCAGGGGAGGAAGAGACGGTTGGGCACCCACTTCAGCTACTGATTAGTAAATTCAGCAGGCTAAAGTATAATCCTAAGAACAGCTGAAGTTTGAATCTGTCCAAGTCAGAGAGAGGCTGGTAGCCACCATCTTAACTCTGCCCCTGGAACAAGGGGAAGCGGGGCTGACTGAGGATCATAGTGCTGGTAGGACCAGCTTCTTTCCATCCAGATCAGACTGCAGCCGTAGCCTAAGCCCCAGGCCCACCTCCGGCAGGGAGGAAGCTGGGGGGAGCTGCGCCAGCCTCTCTGGGAAATTACAAGGCCACGCCGTGGAGGCTGGTGATCATCCTACTCTGGAGGCACAAGCCACCCCAGGAGCTATTCTGTGGCTGGAATTGGAAGCTCCATTTCCCCAAAACAGGGGAGGACGAGACGGTTGGCCACCTATTTCAGCTACTGATTAGTAAATTCGGCGGCTAAAGTCTAACCCTAAGAACAGCTAAAGTTTGAACCTGTCCAAGTCAGAAGGAGGCTGGTAGCCGCCATTTTGACTCCACCCCCAGCATGAGGGGAAGCCGGGCTGACTGAAAATCACAGTGACGGTAGAGACCGGTTTCTTTCACCCAGATCAGTCTGCGGCTCCAGCCTAGGCTTCAGCCTCACCTCTAGCAGGGAGGAAGCTGGTGGGCCCTGCACCAGCCTCTCCAGGTAACTGCAGGTACGTTTAGCTGGCACAGACTGAATAATCAGAAATCTACCCGGGCAACTGTGGTCATCTTGGACCTGCACTGCCTAGATTGCTGCCCACACCTGCAGCCCCATCCCTGCCCCAGGCAGGGGAGAAAGGGGTGTGAAGCTTCATCAGTCTCTCTGGGCAACTACAGTCTAGGCCTGCACGGCTTGGATTATTACACACAGCTGTGGCTCTGTCCCGACCCCTGGTAAAAAAGGAAGTTGGGAGAAGCTTCTTTGGTCCCTGGGGCAATGAGAGTAGCTTGAGTCTCCACAGTTTACAGCACCAACTATATCCTTGGCTCCTACTACACAACCAGCAAGGGAGAAAGGGCAGGAAACCCCTAAACTAAAGAGAGAAACTGCACCCAGAATAAATACTCTAGTAAGCCAGATGCCAAGACAACAACAAAAAATTACAATCCACACCAAGAAACAGGAGGATACGGCCCAGTTAAAGGAACAGGATAAGCCTCCAGGTAACATAAAGGAGTTGAGACAACTAATCACAGATGTTCAAACAAATCTCCTTAATAAATTCAATGAGATGGCTAAAGAGATTAAGGATATTAAGAAGACATTGGATGAGAACAAAAAGAATTTGAAAGCATACATAGAAAAACAGCAGATCTTAAGGGCGTGAAGGGTGCAATAAATGGAATTAAAAATACACTGGAATCATATAATAGCAGATTTGAGGAGGCAGAAGAAAGGATTGGTGGGCTTGAAGAAATGGCCTCTAAAAGTGAACAAACAAAAGAACAGATGAAGGAAAAAATGGAAAAAATTGAACAAAGTCTCAGGAAACTAAATGTCAGCAAGAGACTTGCAAACATACGTGTCATAGGTGTCCCAGAAGGAGAAGAGAAGGGAAAAGGGGCAGAAGGAATATTTGAAGAAATAATGGTAGGAAATTTCCCAACCCTATCGAAGGACATAGATCTCCATGTCCAAGGAGCACGACGTACTCCCATCCGAATAAATCTGGATAGACTAACTCCGAGACACATACTAATCAGAATGTCAAATGTCAAAGACAAAGAGAATTCCTAGAGCAGCAAGAGAAAAGCAATGCATAATGTATAAGAGATACCCAATAAGATTAAGTGCTGATTTCTCATCAGAAACCATGGAGGCAAGAAGACAGTGGTATGATATATTTAAGGTACTGCAAGAGAAAAACTGCCAGGTAAGAATCTTATATCTGGCAAGATTATCTTTTAAAAATGAGGGTTAGTTTAGAACATTCACTGATAAACAGAAACTGAGAGAGTTTAGAACAAAGAGACCTGCTTTGCAGGAAATACTAAAGGGTGTGCTACAGCCTGAAAAGACAAGACAGGAGAGAGAGGCCTGGGAGAGAGTCTAGAAATGAAGATTATATCAATAAAAGTAACTGAAAGTATCAAAATTTGAGTGGTAAAAATAAAATATGACAGATAAAACCCAAATATTCAGGAATAAACTTAACCAATGATGTAAAGCACTTGTATTCAGAAAACTACAACTCATTGTTAAAAGAAATAAAAAAAGCTGAGCCCTGAATCTCAATCTCAGAGTTGCAACATCTACTCTTCAGTTCAATGGACTCACCCAGGACAACTAATGGGGAGTAAATGATGGACCAACAACATACCAAGGAACTGAGAGTGCCTACAACTGCAAGCAAGAGAGTCCCATCTATCGGAGGTATGGGATCGAAGCCCCCCTCAATTAGTGGTGGAGAGGGCATCACCATCCCAGAGTCCCCAGGACTGGGGAATGAACTATGGACTAAACTAAACTTACCAGTATTCTACTATAGTCTTATTGTGATTCTAGCAATGGAAGAAATACCATTGTTGTGGAGGCGGTGGCCCAGGGATGTTCTGGGGCTAGGGAGAGGGAAAAACAGGTGTAATAGGGGGGCCGTTTTCGGGACTTGGGAATCATCCTGAATGACATTATGACAACAGATACAGGCCATTATACATCTGGCCAAAACCTAAAGAGTCCAATGTAAACTATGATCCATGGTTAGTGGCAAGAGTCTAAAATGTGTTCATCAATTGCAATGAATGTACCACACCGATGAAAGATATTGCTAATGTGGGAAAATGCGGGAGGTGTGGGGAGCGGGGCATATGGAAATCCCCTATATATTCTCTGTAACATTTATGTAATCGAAGTATCTTAAAAAATAAAAAAGTTGGGGAAAAAAAGACCAAAATAATTGGAAGAACCTTCCATGCTCATGGATTGGAAGACTAAATATCATTAAGATGTCAATTCTACTCATATTGATATATAGATTCAACGGAATCGCAATAAAAATTCCACTAGCATTTTTGGTAGCCCAAACATCTTAAAAAGGAAAAGGAAAGTTGGAGGACTTTCATTCCTGGACTTTAAATCATATAACCTAGCCACAGTGGTAAAAACAGCATGGTACTGGCATAAAGACAGACACATAGACCAATGGAACCGAATTGATGGTTCAGAAACAGATTCTCACCTCTATGGTCAAGTGATCTTTGACTAGCTTGTCAAACCCACCCAGCTCGGGCAGAACTGTCCATTCATCAAATGGTGCTGAGAGAACTGGATATCCATAGCCAAAAGAAGGAAAGAAGACCCCTATCTCACACCTTATACAAAAATGAACTCAAAATGGATCAAAAACCTAAATATAAAAGCAAGAAACATAAAGCTTCTAGAAGAAAATGTAGGAATATGTCTTCAAGACCTGGTGGTAGGTGGTGGATTCTTAAAGAAGATAAGAGGAGGGCTGAGATGGACTACTGATGCTTAATGTATGTAGAAGTTTTAATTAACTTTACTGTAAAAGTGTGGAAATGTACAGAGTTGATGGTAACACATTATAGTGAGTAACAGCTGGTTTATAAATGGGGATGTGGCTGAAAATGGTAGTCTAGGGATGTAAATACCAATTGACAGAAAGCTAGAGAATAATCTAGGGACTGAATCGCACAGTGAACCCAGAGGTGGATGAGAATAGTGGCTGATGGTACAGATGCAAGAGTGTCCTTTGTGAGCTAGAGCAGGTGTACATCAGTACTGCAGGGTGGTGGGAATGTGGAGAAGCATGGAAAACTACAACTGGAGTGACCTATGGACTGTGGGTAACAGTAATAATGTAATATTCATGCATCTATGCCAAAGAGGTACTATGTTGATAATGGGGGGGTATGGAAAAAGTGTGTCAAATGTACCCTGTGGACCTGGGAATAATCAGATGATTTTATCTCATAATCTGTAACAAATGTTCCACCACGGTGTGGTGTGTTGATGGAGGGGTGTTGTTTGGAAATTCTGCACATGCGCATGATTGTTTTGTAAGTTTACAACTTCTGTCCTAAAAATATATTTTAAAAATATTAATAGGGTGGGTTGGGGGGAAATATACCAAATGTAAGTTATGGATTAAAGTTAGTAGTAAGATTTTGACAATACTCTTTCACAATTTGTAACAAATGTCTCACAACAGTGCAAGGTGCTGGTGGAGGGTTGGTGTAGGGGAGCCCTGTATGATGTTAGGCATGTCTGCTTTGTAAGTTCACAACTTTTACTATACACTTATTGTTTGTGTATGTTCATGTACAAATGATAAAAATAATAATAATAATAGGGTGGGTTGGGGAAGAATATATTGGTTAGTAGTAATATTTTGAGGATGCTCTTTAATCATTAGTTAAAAACGTTTCACAGCAACTCACGGTATTGGTGGTGGGGTGAGGTATGTGAGCCCTGTATAGTGTTATGTATGTTTGTTTTGTAAGTTCACAACTAATACTATGCACTTACTGTGTATATTCATGTATGAGTGATATACTTCAATAAATTAAACACACGCACACAAACACACAGACAAGCACTCTAAGGTTAAATCACAAACTAATAAAAATAATGACTTTGAAGCGGTGAAAGCAGCTGGAGAAGGAAGCCACGCTTCTCTGAATGTGCTCTACAGGCTTGACTTTAGAACTATGCAGTCTTAATATTCAAAAAGTAAAGTTGAATTTTTAAAAATCCTTGAAAATGGAAACCAATCTATGAATATAAATTTGTATCAAGCAAGTAGCATAACTGTTTTAGTCAGCCAAAGGGGTGCTGATGCAAAGAACCAGAAATCTGTTGGCTTTCATAAAGGGTATTTATTTGGGGTAGAAGCTTACAGTTACAAGGCCCTAAAGAGTCCAACTCAAAGTTACTTCCTCATCAAACTCTGTTGCCATGTGTTGAAGCAAGATGGCAGGTGCTCTCTCCTGGTTTCTCCTTCCTTCTTTCTCTTAAGGATCCGTGGGCCCAGCATCTTCTGATCTCAGCTGTAGGCTGGCCAGCTCGTGTCTTTCCAGGCTAACTTGCTCTGTTCTCTTCACAAGGTCACCTGTAGACTATCAGGCTCATCCCTCTTCCCAGGGCCGCAGGATCAACGTTTATTTCTCTTCCGTGTCTGTGGAGCTCTCTCTATTCCTCTGTGTGTATCTTCTTCTTCTTGACTGAGTGTCCATTTACATAGCCCATCAAAGGGGTGGGGACTCAACCCTGCATGCCCTAATGACGTGGTTGAATCAAAGCCCTAATTTTGATTTAATCAAGTAAATGTAAAGCCTTTGAATTTAAATCAATCAAATGGTATCATGCCCAGAGGAACAGACCAGTTTACAAACATAATCAATATCTCTTTTTGGAATTCATAAATAATATCAAACTGCAACAATAACCAACAAAGAAAAGATTCATTTCAAATGACTTTGGGGCACAGTTTTGAGATTGCTTGGTTTTAGTGGGAAATATCTTAATGACAAAAGGAATTACAAGGAATTCATGTCTATCGTTCATTAAGTCTTCTAGGGAGTATTCAATTTGGCATTGTTATTTGGAATTATTTTTGTATTTCCTAGGCTAGAGCAAATAAGTGATTATGGGAACCAGAATTATTAGTGCGTATATTAGTCAGCCAAAGGGGTGCTGATGCAAAGTACCAGAAATCTGTTGGCTTTTATAAAGGGTATTTTTTGGGGGTGGAAGCTTACAGTCACAAAGCCCTAGAGTCCAACTCAAGGTACCATAAAAGTTACTTTCTCACCCAAAGTCTGTTGCCACGTGTTGAAGCAAGATGGCAGGCGACATCTGCGAGGGTTCAGCTTTCTTCTTCCCTCTTAAGGCTCCTTGGTCCCAGCTTCTTCTGAGCTCAGCTGTAGGCTGGCATAAGGCTGGTCTCTCTCCATGGGGCTCATTTCTTGCCAGGCTCAGCTGTTCAGGTCTCTTCACAAGGTCAGCTGTAGACTATCAGGCTCTCTCTTCCCAGGGCCTCTGCCATGTCTAATGAGCCATCTCTATTCCTCTGTGTTCTTCTCCTGTGTGTCTACTTCCATGTGAGAGTCTGCTTTATCAGCCCACCAAGGGGGTGGGCACTCAAGGCTGAGTCACACTCTAATGATGTGGTTGAATCAAAGCCCTAATCTTAACATAATTTAATCAGATGTCTCAGCTGAATCTCATACAATCAAAGGATTATCACACCACAGGAAGAGACCAGTTTACAAACATAATCTTTATTTCTTTTTGGAATTCATAAATAATATCAAACTGCCACAGTGTGAGATGAAAAAACATACAAACAGAATCAAATAAGTTTAGTACGATGCTGTAGTCTTACATTTGAATTGGAGATGTTAATGGACTCTCACAATTTAAAAACCAAGTATGTATTTCCTATCTCTGGCCCCTTGGAAAGGACTGGAAGCAATGACGACCCAGTAGCAATGAGTCTCCTAAGAAAATGGCAGGTAAATGGTTGATTCTACGCAGAGGTAAGGGGTGTTAAGATAAGCCTGTGACTCAACTTGTGCCAGAAATCAGGGAAGATATCAAAAGCTCAGGAGGTCATAGCAGAGACAGAAGACAACTGAGGGGTGTTAGCCAAAGCATCACAGAGAGCATGCCTGCAACCGATGAAAGCATGTTCGTTCCTAATGATACAGAAAAAGAAAGTAAAACTTTAAAAATTTTAAACCTCCTTTGTTACCACTGGAGGTAAATGTTGCACCAACTCCTCACTCTGAAAATTGATCATTAAAAGGAAAAAAAGCAAAAGAATGAAGCATTTACTTTATCTTTTGTATACAACTAGTATTTTGGGGTGTAACAGTTTGATATTGTTTATGAACTCCAAAAATAGATACTGGATTATGTTTGTAAACTGGTCTGTCCTCTGGGCATATTAGATTATATTGGATTCAGAGGTTTCACTTTTACTTGATTAAATAACGATTAAGGCTTTGATTGGGCCACGTCAGTAGGGTGTTGAGTCCCCGCCCCCTTGGTGGGTGAGGACTCACAGAGAAACCACACTGCAGAGAAGGGAGGCTGGAGTTTTGAACTGGAGCCCCGGGAAGTAAACACACAGAGGAATCGAGATGGCTCTGTAGACACAGTAGAGGCCCTGGGAAGAGAGATGAGCCTAATAGCCTACAGCTGCAGCTGAGCCTGGAGAGAAACAAGCCCTGGGGAGAGAGACGGGCCTTATGCCAGCCTACAGCTGAGACTGGAAGGAGCTGGGACCACGGAGCCTTAAGGAGAAGGAAGGCTGGACCCTCGCAGACGTCACCCGCCATCTTGCTCCAACACATGGCCAATGACTTTGGGTGAGAAAGTACCTCTTATGGTACCTTGAGTTGGACTCTTTAGGGTCTTCTAACTTTAAGCTTTGACCCCAAATAAATACCCTTTAGAAAAGCCAACAGATTTCTGTGCTTTGCATCAGCTCCCCTTTGCTGACTAATACGTGGGGCAATCACACAGCCCTAGTTGATGAAGCAGAAAGCTCTTCTTTATAGAAGAATTTCAGCTAATAAATCTAGAATGAACGTTGGCATCTGAAAGGTCAGCACTATGCAACCCCTAGTGAAATAATGATTCAGGCAACCCTCACCCATGGATTCTAAGGCTATGGAGGGAAACGTGGTGGGAAACGGGGCTCCAGGGGCGCGCACGGTTGCCTGCTGGCCGCGTGGGAATGGCGCTCACCACTCACCGCGGAGGGACCAGCTGCCAGCCCCGGCTACCCAGCTTCTCTGGGGCGGAGCAATGGACCTGTCCCATCAAGCCTTTTGATCTAAATTCTAGTTTACAGGAAATCGTGGGGAGAGGGCTCTAGGAAGAGCTCAGCATCACCACGAATAGTCAGAGAAACCCTGAGCAAGAGGCTTCACACACAAATAATGAGGCAAATACAGCAAAACATAATAATTGGTAACTTAGTTCGTGGAAGTAAAGGGTATTATACTAGCCTCCTGCTCTCTGTGTGTTTGAAAACTTTCGTAATAAAAGGTATGAAAGTCATACCTGGAGAGTGTGACGAAGTCCAAGTCCCTGGGAGTCTTATGGCTGTAAAACGGCAAGAAGCCACCTGCCCTAATTTACCAGGGGAGAGGCAGTGATGTGGGACAGTTTGCAGGGAGCAGGGGTCTGTGCTGTCGCGAGAGAGGAGGGTCTTAGAAGGGGTCTGCATGGCGAAGGCCCTGCCCTTACCCGCTTACCTGCTGCCTCAGCCTCTCCCTCAGCTAGAAGGCCTGGCAGGCGGATTGAAGCCGGGGTCACCTGCCCCGATTCGGGCTCAGCGCCCCTCCCTGCCTGGGTGTGGGTGTGGGTCTCCTTGTATGGGGGTGAGGGAGGCTTCTGTCCGGGACACAGCACCCACTGCTGCCTCTGGCAGTGGTCCCCCAGCAGGGCTGGGAGACACCTGCGGGTGGCCGAGTGTGACCCCCGGGGACTGCCCCAGCCCACCAGCTCTTGTCTCCCCAGTGCCACGGCCGCGCTAAGCAGGGGGTGGCACCCCGTCCTCGGTGGGCACCTGTGCGGGATACTGGTCCGGGTCGGGAGCCCTTTAAAGTGCCAGGGGAAGCCACAGGACAGGAAGAGCGCGTCCGTGAACTTCACTTAGGAATTAGCCTCCAGAAGTCATTCTTGCAAAGGCACGTTCTTTTATAATGCTATCGCCAGCAGCCTTAGAAATCCACTGCAGAAAAAGCTAGAAACAACCCCGCCTTCCTAACGCATCCCTGAAATACTGCCACGTTATCAAAGATTAATGGCATGGGAAAATGCTCTTGATAGATTCCGTTACAAAGGACAGTAGATATGCAGTATGATCCCAATTTTTAAATATGTTGTATTACTAATTATAGATATAAACTGGAAGAAAATACCCTCAAATGTTTCGGGACCTGTACCTGGTGGACAGAATTGACTGTGGTGCTCTCTTTGGGGTTTTCTGTATTTGTTGCGTGGCTGACGGCATTATTTATTTGACGCCTGCTGTGTTCCAGGCCTCAGACCCTGAGCTTTAAGTGCAGGCTGGAGGTTTCCTAACTTATGCTTTGCCCAAGAGGAAACTGAAGCTGAAAAGCCTCACGGTGATCCAGCTGGTGCAAGGCAGAGTCAGGGTCCAAGCCTGTGGCACAAGCCCCCTGGCACGCCAGAAGCACAGGGAGCCCCTGGGAAATGTGGGTTCCTGGGCCCCACCCCAGAGCTCCCTACTGGATCTGGCTGGGGCGGCCCAGGAATCTGCATTACAGCTCCCAGGCAGGGGTGGTGTTCAGCTGCTCCCCCACTAGGAAACGGGCTCCTGGGCTACCTGGCCAGCAGAGGAGGGGAGCATCTGGGGAGACCTTGCCCCCGAAGGCACCCAGGCCAGGGGGCAGTCCTGGGAGTGCCCACTGGGCCACCAGGAGGGCAGATGGACATCAGGACTGCAGTTGCAGGCGTGGACCAGAGTAGGGGGTGCAGAGAGCAGCAAAAGTGCAGCCTCTAGGGCATGCAGGGGCGTGGGGCTGAGACAGGGCCTGGGAGCCAGGACGGAGGGCAGGGGCTCCCCGGGTGGGCCTGTGGCTCAGACAGAGCTCTGGAGCCAGGACAGAGGGCAGGGGCTCCCCGGGTGGGCCTGGGGCTCAGACAGGGCCTGGGAGCCAGGACGGAGGGCAGGGGCTCCCCGGGTGGGCCTGGGGCTCAGACAGGGCCTGGGAGCCAGGACGGAGGGCAGGGGCTCCCCGGGTGGGCCTGGGGCTCAGACAGGGCCTGGGAGACAGGATGGAGGGCAGGGGCCTCTCCGGGTGGGCCTGGGGCAGAGCGGTGGGGAGCCTGAGGCCCTTAACCCGCCCAGGCCTAAGGTCGCATCCCCCGAGGCCTGGCAGGTCAGCACCAGGCTTCGTCCCCCTTGGGATGCCCTGGAAAGGGGGCTCACATTTAGGGTCTCCCTGACCTTCGCCGGGGCCGTACATACAGGGTCCCGTGGCAACAGACCCTTTTTGCAGATACAGAGATGGGGCCTAGGCTGGGGCGTGCCCAGGGCCTCACAGGGTCTGCCCGCTGGCAAGTCCCTGAGTTCCAACGAGCAGGGGGCGCCAGAGGGCGAAAGAAGCATCAGAACCAGGAGACGAGCAGGGGACAGGCGGCACTCAGGGGGCCGGGCGTGTGCGGCTTGTGGGGTTCCGGAAGGCTCTGCGACTACAGGGACTCACAGCTGGCCCTGGGCAGTGTGGGGAGAGGTGGACGGATGGGTTGAGGCAACCTTGGTCCTGAGGGCAGGGAGGGCCAGGGCAGCCCTGCCCACCCAGGAGCTGGGCCAAGTCACCCAGGGAGACCTTTGGGGAGGTCCCTTTGGCAGGACCAGACCCTCTAAATAAGTGCTCGTCTAATTCTTGCTGCCAGTCGGGGGGCAGAGGGGCTGCACCCGAGAACTGCATGGGGCAAAGGAGCGACGTCAGCCCCTCTGTGCCTACAGCGTGCCCCAGCCGCTGGCGCGGTGATGCAGGCAGGTGCCCACATCCCGCCAACTCCCGCCAGGCCCTAGTCGTAGGCTTCGTAGCGCCTCCTGCACAGCCAGGTGCCCCTGCCTCGGGCTCGGGCTCTGGCCCTCAGGCCCTGCTGTGGGTGGTCCTGGCCCCCCGTGGGCGAGCAGGCTCCTCAGGGCCCCAGGGCTTGGAAGGTGGAAGGACTCCACTGCCACCCACCTAGCCACGGGAGCCACTAACTTCCATGTTCCCATGGCCCCTTCCTGACCGCCCGCTTGCCAGCCTGTATTTCAGCCCAGCCCCCAGGCCCCTGGGTGGGAGGGGTCTCTGAAGCCGCCTGGGACTCAGGACGGTGGCTTGACAACCTGGGCCCTGCCCGGCTCAGTGTCACCTGTCATTGGTCAGGTGTAAGCTCAGGTGTGTTGATGCCAAGAGGCGTTATCTGACTGTCCATCTTGAAAGCACTGGGACATGCACACGTATACGCTGTGTGGAGCTGTCCAAGCAACCCCCAGGCTGGGCATGGCTGGAGAGGTCTTTGCCCAAGGTCACCCAGCCGGGCACCCAAGGTCACTCAGCAGACAGGGTGGAAGCCCTGGGGGAAGGGAGCGGAGGGCAAGGGTCCTAACCTGGCCTCTCCTGCCCCTGCCCCCTGCTCTGTCGACGCTACTGCATGTCTCACTGCTAAGGGCCATATAAAAAAGTGTGGAAATGGGGTGAAGGTCTCCCACTGTGATGCTCCTGTGGGGAGCAGAGAGCTCTGGGTCCCCAGACAGAGGCCAGCTGCCCGGAGTAGCTGTGGGGACAGAGGCCTCCCTGCCAGGAGATGGACACTGACCATGGGCTGTGGGCTGGGTCGGCGTCCACTCCCAGGCTCCCACCGCCCGCTGAGTGGGTGCCGGTGCCCATGCTACAGAGCAGCCCGAGGCTCAGGTAGGTATGTGGTGGTGGGCACACAGCCGCTGGGGTCTCGGCCAACTGCAAAGCCAGAGGGATGCAGTCCCCGTAGGGCCACTCTCCCTCTGGCTCCAACTGCAAGTTCAGGGTTCCCCAAGACCCCCTTTAGGTTGGATATCTGCTGGAAGGACTCACAGACCTCGGGAAAGCTGCTATCCTCACGGCTATGGTTTATTACACTGGAAGGTTACAGACGAGCCAAGGGAAGGGTACGTGGGGCGGAGTCCAGCTTCCCTTGTCCTCTCTCCGTGGAGTGGGGACACGTCACTGTCCCAGCAGCATGTGACAACATGCACGGAGTATCAGCAGCCAGGGGGCTCACCTGAGCCTCATGTCCATCAAGGTGCTGTTGACTGACCACGCAGCTGATCTCCGTCCCCAGCCCCCTCCAGAGGCCCACTGGCACCTTGCAACCCAGATGCCCCCGCCCCAATCTCTTTGCTGGTGCGGCCCAAGGCCCCACCCACAGCTCACGGCTGGTACCTGGGTGCCCAAGGCCCCACCCTAAAGGAAGGCCCTCCTACCAGGACAAGGTGAACTTGACTGCACAGAAGCACGGCGTCTGAGCCCTGGCCGTCTGGCTCCCAGCCTGACGCACTGGGTCTTAGGAAGAGTGTGGGTTGATGACACGTGTCAGCGTGGCCGGGCCGCGGTGTCTGGTTGTTGGGTCAAGCACTGGCCTGGTTGCCACGTGGAGGTATCCCGTGGCCAGGATCGGCATGTACGGTCAGTGAGCACTGATGGACCTTGTGGCCTCCACCCCGTGGCGGGCCTTAGCTGCAAAGAACTGAGGTGCCTCGAGACCACCCCTGCACTCCTTCCGGGTGTCCATTCCCCTCCCCGCCGCCTGAGCCAATTCCTTAAAATTCTCTCGGGTGGGGTCTCGCTCGGGTCCCTGTGCTCAAACCCACAAGGGCTCACCTGCCCGGTCTGCTCATTGGATTCCGACCAGGAAGCAGCTGGGCTCGTTTCAGGCCGCACAGCGGTGGCCGCACTGGCCCCGGGGGCTTCTCCCCTGGCCCTCAGGTCCACGGGCTGGTCCTGGTGGGAGGCCCTTCTCAGAAGTCAGCTTCTGAGAGCCGGGGTCCATGCAGGGACCAGGTGGGGGCCAAGCAGGGGTGAGGGTCACCCCTCTGCAGTGGGCGGAGGGGATGGAGAGGAGGCAGGCGCAGACGCCGCAGGCGCCACAGGTGAGGGGACCTGCCGCGGTTTCCGGGGCCACCGCCACAAGTGCAGAAATCAAAGAGCAGAAATCTCCCCCCTCGTGGTCCCAGAGGTTAGACGTCCGAGACCAGGGTGCCGGCAGGGCCGCGCTCAGCTCAGAGGGTGTCTGCCGCCTCTTCCCACGTCTGCGGGCTGCCGGCCGTCCTTGGCGCTCCTTGGCCGTGGCCGCATCACCCTGTCTCTGCCTCCATCTTCACACGGCATTGTCCCCTCGTCTATCTGTCTGTGTCCAATTCCCTCTTCTTATGAGGACACAGGTCGTGGCGGGCCCCCCCAATCCAGCGCGGCCTCAGGCTGATCACGTCTTCAAAGGCCCATTTGCCAAATTAGTTCCTGCTGTGGGTCTGAGGTGAGGACTTGGACCTGTCTTTGGGGGACAGGATTCGCCTCACAGCAGGACCCGACACCGAGCCTCGCTTACCAGACAAAGGAATGCGCCAGAAGAAGAGTGTCTCAGTTTGTCAAAGGCTGTCGATGCAAAATACCAGAAATGGGCTGGTTTTTATAATGGGAAATTTATTAGGGGTAAAAGCTCACAGTTCCGAGGCCGTGGAATGTCGGAATCGAGGCACCATCAGCGGTGCTTTCTCACCCAGGTCAGCTGCTGATGCTCCTAACACCACGCCCTGTGGCGAAGACGGGGCTCTCTGCCTAGGTCCCTGCCTTCCCCCCAGCCTCTGCTGACCTGGGAAAGAGCGTTTCAATCTCGAATGGAGAGTTCTCAGCCCAGGGCACCCACCCCGGCCCCTGCCCGCCTCCCTCCCCGTCCTCTTCCCAACCCCGGCTCTGCCCTGCCCGGTCAGGGGCTCTGGGCACAGGCCAGGGTGACCTGAAAGCCCTGGAGCCTTGCAGAGCATCTGGGACAGGACATTCACCCCTGCCCCCGCCCCCCGCTTCCTGTGGCACCCTCGCCCCGCGCAGGAGGCTGAGGACAAGCTCAGCTCTAGAAGGCAAGATGCTGAGGGAGGGCGTGGAGCCTGTCTGCCCTCAAGGAG
Source organism: Cabassous unicinctus (assembly GCA_029593785.1). NCBI lineage: Eukaryota > Metazoa > Chordata > Mammalia > Cingulata > Chlamyphoridae > Cabassous > Cabassous unicinctus. Next base: position 21,239 of record JAQZBX010020341.1, read on the forward strand.
AGTGGACGGCGGGGTGATCGGCCCTCCCCTCCCCAGCCCACTGCGGGTGCATCAGCCAGGAGTCACGCAGAAACCACTGGGGTAGACCCCCGGGCGCCCAGAACCCCTCCCCGGCCCACTGCGGGTGCATCAGCCAGGAGTCACGCAGAAACCACTGGGGTAGACCCCCGGGCGCCCCAGAACCCCTCCCAGGCCCAGGAATCTGTCAGCTCCCAGCCTGACTGATATTAGGGCCAACCTACCACCCACCCCCAAGCGGGCCAGCATTTCAGGGTCTCTGGTCAGCACCCCACGCCCCTTTCCCCACCGCACAGGCCCCGCCTTCTCCGTCTGCGGGCAGTGCTGCAGTGCAGGGCCCCCCAGGCCCCCGGCCTCCCCCGCTGGGCCAGACCCCAGGCTGGCTCTCAGCGTCGGCCATGCAGGCACGTGGGGCTGCCATGCAGAACTTCCCATGAGAAGCAAGCTGCATGGGCAGGATGGGGCCGAGGGACCTCACGGGGGCCGGGCAGGGACACCACCCGCCACCTCTCCTTTCCCCCCCTCTCAGCACGACCAACGCAGAAGCCTCTTCTGGGGGGGTCCTCTGACACCGGTGGGGACCTGGGCCCATACCGGCAGTGGCTCTGGTGGTTTGTATTTGCAGCCAAGGAAAGACTTGGCGTGACTGACAACCAGCAGAGCTCAGCCCCCACCCCGTCTGCCCTCCCTTCTTGCGGGCAGCGGAGGCGTCCCAGGCTGGCTGCCCGAGGGAACAGGAGCCTGTCCGCTGCCAGGGACGACCCGCTGCCCAAGCCAGCTGCGTCGCCAAGTGCCAAGCCGGGCAAACAAAGCCGACCATTAAAAAGCAGTAAGCGGAGATGAGGCAGGGCAGGGCAGGGGACCCGCTCTTGGCAGGACACCCAGGTCCCACGGAGCCGGTGAGCCGCGGCCAGGGCCTGGCCGTCTAAGGCCCCAGCAGGAGGGGCACACAGGGCGAGAGGCCACGTGGGAAGAGAAAGTGTCTGCCTCCAGGACCCTTTCCTCACACAGCTCCCTCGCCTCACTCACTCATTCCTCATCAAAGGGTCAAGGAGCCCTTGCTTTGTCACAGGTTCTGTCCAAGGTGCTGGGAGAGCCCAGCCACTGTCCAGGCCCCAAGCAGCTGCTGGCTCAGAGCAGGGACAGGAAACCCAGCGGCCACAGGAGCCGGGATGTGAACCAGCAAAGGGGACCATGGATGCAAGATCAACGGCAAGAGCCAGGCGGTGCAGGCAGCACCGCTGGGCCTCAGGGAGAGGCAGTAGGGAGCAGTGGGGAGTGGGGCCACCAGAACACCCACCACCCAAGGGAGCAGCTGGGCCACAGATCTGGCCAAGTGGTGCCCAATTTTACAAGTTTCCAAGAGAAACCAAAAATCGGGATTTTTTTTACATTAATTCGTTCAGTGTGTTATTGTTGGCACTTAATCCAAATTATTGAAAAATGTGTGTCAAACAAAGCAGGACCTCAGGCTCCGTCCAGCTTCAGGTTGCGGTCCCAGCCGCTGCCCCAAGGAAGTCTGCAGGACCTGGCTTTGCTCCTCAGGCAGCGGCTCCCAGCACCTGGATGCGGAGCAGGAAAGCGAGCTTCAGAGAGAAAGCACAGGTGCGTGCAGGGGTGTGCATTTGTGCACGCATGTGAGCGCACACCGTGTCTTACTCTGCACGGAGCAAATCACAATCTAGGGGGCGTCTGGGAAGAGGTAGTTCAGAGACATGCTTGCGGCTGGGGGCAGCCTCCCACCCAGGAACCACGTGACCACAAGCCCCTTGCAGCCCTCTGAGATCCACACACCAACACCATGCTTCCCCGGGCCTATCCCAGCCAGGGGCCAGGGCTGGCAGGGAAACTGAGGCAGGCCCAGCCTTAGGTGACAGGGGCCTACTCAGCCAGCCAACCACAGCTCGATGATCCCCGGTGACCTTGCCAAGAGGTCCTGGGGCTGCTCTGCAGCCTGGAGCTCATCCCCCAGCCCTCCAGCCCTCCCCCTTCCCTCGGGGGCTCATCCCCCACCCCCTTCCCTCCCTCCCTCCTTCCCTCCCTCAGGTCAGACCTGCATCAGCCCCTGACAGTTTCCCAGCCTTACTCCAGCCCCTCCCTATTTTCTCTCCCACCAGTATCTCTCCTAATAAAGCCTGGGGGTACGGAATCCCATCCTGGTGACTGCCCAGGGAATTGCCGTCTGGTCAGCGTGCAGACCAGGGCCTCCTGCTGGGTCCTCTGATGGAGCAAAAGGCTGGGGGTGGGAAAGGTCGCTGCGCCAGGCACGAGGAGACCCGGGCTCCAGCCCAAACCTTCCGTCGCCCGCTGTGCCCTGGGTCACCTGAGCTCATCTCTGGGCCTTGCTTTTGGAAGTCGGGAAGCTGGACCCGATGCCCTCCAGGACGCCTTCTGGCCCTCGATGTAGCTTGGTCTTCACCTTGGTTTCAGGCCTGGGACCCGGGCTGCGGCCGCAGCAGGGGGCTGCTCCACGAAACCAAGGGTGGGAGCGGGTTTCCCGTGAGTCTGCATCCACCGGCAACTCCCCCTGCCCGGCTGCCCTTTGCTGTCACTGCAAGCTCGTGTGACCACGCCACTGGCACCATGTCCAGCTTCTCGAGGGACTTGTGTGGTGCCTGGTTGGGGAAGTGGTCAGTTAGGGCTGGCTGAGAAAAGAAGCCAGGGAGCCTGTGGGCCTTCCCCGTGACACGAGACGCCGCCTGTCTGTCGTTATTTTGGAAACTCTGCTTATATTTTTGGACTCATGTGAAGTAATGAAGATAAGATTAGCTCTGAAATGTGTTATGATCCCTTTGAGCAGACCAGTGGGACAGAACCACCTCCTGTCTGGTTTCCATCGGTATCAGTAAGAAATGTGTGCAAGTCCGTGGGGGAAAACAACCACCTGGAAGAGCTTAAGCGAATAGGAGTTTGTTTATCACATTGTGAGAGTCCAGAGACAGAGTTGCCAGATGCGGTTCAACAGCTCAAAGTCATCATCACTGGAGAATCTGCTATTTTCTTGACCTTTACCTCAGTGATGCAAGATGGCTGCTGTGGCTCCAACCTTCCCATCTGCTTTTTGGTGACAGAATTGGGGAGGGGTTGGTTTTGGAGGCAAAAGGGGAAGAGGGCCTTATCAGAGAAACCAAAGCTTGTCCAGGAACCCCTAGTAGACTCTTCTTGGGAACCGCTGGCTGGAAGGTGCCAGTGGAGGAGTACTGTGAATGAGGGTGTGTCACCCAGCACTGGGGTCCTCCCCATCAGCTTGCCAGGGCTCTCGTCTCCTCTGGCACAGCACCCCCCACCCAAATCTCGTCTGAACACAAATTAAGTCCAGGAGACTGAACTCGATGGCCCATCGCAAGCCGCGTCACCACCGGACACGCACTTGCCTGGCGCCAGGTCTGCATCAGGGAGAAGCGGTGACTGGGCCCACCCCCCAGAACCCCAGACCCACCCTACTTGCCATGCGACTTTGGGCAAACTTTTACCCCGCAGAGCCTCAGCTTCCACCCGCACGCTGGGATAACAAGGCTGACAACTAACAGCGCTCGCCTTCCTGGTTTTGGATGCTGCCGTGTACACGCACCGTCGATTTTAAAAGCAGCCCCTGGGGAGAAAAGTCAACTCTACACATGTGTTGTAAGAGGCTCCCCGGCTTCAGTAACGGGAGGATGGGGGAAGTATCTACGGTGGCTTGGAGCTCTGCACCCCAGAAGACGTGCTCTTAAACTGAGCCCACTCCTGTGGTGCGAGCCCTGGTAAGCAGGACCTTCTGATGAGGTGACTTCAGTTGAGGTGCGGCCCAGCCCAGTCAGGACGGGTCTCCGTCCTATTCCTGCCGGCCTTACAGGAAAGGTCACAGAGGGCGAGAAAGCCGGGGGAGCCGCCAGAAGCCGGAAGTCAGCGGAACCCAGAAGCCAGGAGCGGCCGCCATGTGCATCGCCATGTGACAGGCTGAGGGCCAAGGCTCGCCAGCAGCCAGCCGAGAACGCCACACCCGCAGGGAGAGGGCACCGCCTTGCTGACGCCCGCATCTTGATCCTCCCGGCCTCAGAACAGTGAGCCAGTGAGTTCCCGCTGCTGAGGCCCCCGTTGCACGGGGTTTGCTCTGGCAGCCAGGAGGCTAAAGGAATGGCTGATAATCGAGGCCCTGTGTCAACGCGCGAGCCACGGGGGAAGCGTGGGGCCGGCTGTGGGGTGCGTGGCCATGTGCTGGCGTGGGCTCCCGCGTGGCTCCCCGGGCTGGGCTCTGCCTCTGCTGCACCCTGATAGTCTCATGTGCCTCAGTTTCCCCACCTCTTAAAAGGGGGAATAATGGCAACTAAATTCAAGCCCCTGCATTTTGATCAAGCTGCTCCTGCATCCAAATGCTTGTTCAGCCCCCACCCCAGGACGCCTGGCGGACACCCTCAGCCGAGCTTGACCCGTTGCCACCAACTCCGAACCTGCTCCGCCCACAGCCTCCCCAGTGCGGCCAATGAGAGCCCCGTCCCGGTCACGCAGTCGCCTCCCTGGGTCCCGCCGCCTCCCCTTTCCCTGGCTGCCACATCCACATCCCCAGGGCTGGCCGGGCCTGGCAAGTGGACCGCGCTCAGAAAGCACGTGCTTCTCCCTTCCCACTAGGCCTGGCAGAAGTGGCAACGTGGAAAGAGCTGCTGTTTCTCCTTTAAATTCCCAGAGACGCTCGGGGGACCTGAGTGGCTACCAGTTCTTGTCTGTTCTGCTATAGTGGAAACTTCTGGAGAGGGGCCTTCCCAGGGAGGGGCCTTGGATGGGGCAGGGTCCCATGAGCTCCACCCAAGAAAGGGGAGCAATAAGCCCCTGGGGAAATGAAAGGGGGGAAGGGGTTTGAGGGGGACACCAGCAGTGATGACTGTCAGAGCTTTGCGGGATTTCTGGAATCTTCCTGGCTGCTCTAAATGTGCTGCAGTTTACTTTGAGTGTGTGCCTCTCAGATCCCAGAACAAGCAAGCACCCCGGGGGAACGGGGGTGCAGGGCTGGCCAGCAGCACAGAAGGCCACAGGGGAAGGGCCCCCAGGGCCGTTCTTAGCTCCGCCGGCCCCTGAGGCTGCCGAGTTAGCCAGGGACCCTCCGGGGAGTTTGACCGTGAAGCCGGCTTATTAATTAGCATAAGGAAATCCACAAAGGGCCCCTAGGGTGGAATTCACGGTTCCAGGTGCGCAGGTCCTGAGCACGCGCGGCCTGGGCCTTCCTGCAGGGGCAGGGGGCGCGGGTTACCTGGGGTCGCTGTGGCCCCCCAGGGACGGATGGCAGGGCCCTGAACCAGAGCAGGTCTAGGAACTGCTGTGCGGCTGCGCTCCCGCGAGGGCTGAGTTTCCTCCGCCCCGAGCCCCGCAGCCTCCCCAGGCGTCGGTCCCCTGCGCGTTTCCCACCGCACTGGGCAGACACCCCGCGAGCCGTGCCTGGCCCTGCTGCAGGCATCCCACCCAGTTCTCGCGCGGGGACACCCTGAGGAGTGCGGGGGAGGGGGCCAGCCACAGGGCCGTCAGGGGGCATCATGGGCTCACTGATCGCTCGATGGCAAGAGGAACGGGGGCCCTTAATGGGAACAGGCCACCGCCCCGACCTCGGGCACCTCCTCCTGCTCCTCGCGGAACGGTTTCTGGGGTCTTCCCCAACACTCCGACCCCTGACGCTGAGGGGGCTCGAGGGCATCGGGGTCCTGGGCGCCCTGGAGGCGCCAAAGCCCCCACAGTAGGGACTGGGGGGTCGCAAATGCTGGGCAGCGTACCAAGAGGGGACAGACTTCTCGGCCCCTCCCTAAGGGCCCCGGAGTGGCCTGGGTGGTGGAAGCAGGAGGAGCCCGGGGTGGGGGACAGGGAGGGAGAGGAGAGAAAGACCTACAGGACCCTCAGGCCAGGGGAGGAGGCCTTGCCCAGCAGCCTGGGGTGGGGGCAGGACCAGGGGTGCTGAGGGGGGTGGGCTGGGCTCCCCTGGGTGTGGGTGGGACCTGGGGGGCACGGAGCGTGGGGACGGGGCGTCCCCCCGGGTCTGGGGGCCAGATGGTGGAGAACAGACCTCAGACCCAAGTCCACCTGCGGCCCGTGGCGGGGGAGGGGCAGGCAGCATGGTCTCTGCACGGCAGAGGTCAGCCTTGTCCTGGGCTGGGTCTGGGGGCTGCTCGCTGCCTCCCCACCTCCCGCCGCTCTCCCCCACCCACAGCCCCAGGGAAGTGCAATTTTGTACCTTGTTTCTGAAGCTAGAAATGTAATCAAATCCTTTCTGCCACTCAAATTCCTGTCTTTGGACCTGGAAGGGTAAGTGGATTTTTTCCTTTTTCACGCTGAGCTGACTCGAGTGGGCATGGTGCTGGAGTCTGGGGGTCTGTATTGACAACGAGGGTCTCTCCCTGGCTGGGAACACACATCATGACTGTACACCCTTTTGCATCTGGGACTTCACAGCAGAACCTTCCTGGCTTCCTCCAGGGGTGGACTTTTCTGGAATGGCATTGAGGAGATGCTGAAGACATCACAGAGGCCAGCGCTCCCCTGGATGTATTTTATTGTTTTAATATATACATTGGTTCTTTTGTGAAACGAGTCACAGATTTCACGGTGTGCCCCTTTTATGTGCACAAACTCTAATTACTTGATATTTTGAAAGTGCCTGAAAAATTAAGCATACAATTCCTCTGAGACCCATCCCGAGAGAAGTTATTATAACTGCTGGGCCTTCACTCCCGGGCTGAGACGCCGTGTGCTGAGCACGATGAGACATGCGCGGCTGCTCTCAGGAGTGGGCCTGCAGCTTTTAGCATTTACAGCTCAGGCACAAAGTGTCGCCGATGGCGTCCAGCATGTCTGCACCGCTGACGGCTTTCTGCGTTCGTGTGCCCTGGACAGCAAGGACAAGCTCTCCTTGCCACCCAGTCCAGCTTGGGGTAATTTCATCATTTTCCACTGCTGAGTCACATCTCCAGAGGGAGGGCGGGGAGGGAGCGGCCCCCCACGGCCTCTGTGTGAGCAGAGAAGTCGCAGGGGCCTGGTGGCGTCACCTGGAAACCCCCGGCCTCTGGGCGCGGCTGGGAGCGCATTCCGCCCCTGCTCCCCACCCTCCCCTGAGGCCGTGAGTCTGTCCTTGGTGGGATGGGCCTTCTCCCTGCTTTGGACAACCGTTGCCGGCTCAGTGCCTCAGGGTGCCAGTGAGTGGGCCTTGCTGCCGGGTGAAAGGGTCCCTCCATCTGGGATTTACTAGAAAGAGCTCTGGAATCTCCCTGACGGATGCGGAGTGGAAAGCCGTCCTGGAAGAGGAGCCGGTTTATAAACCAGGATGAGGCTGGCGTTGGGGGGACACGGAAGGGCAGAGGCATGGAGATCGGGTGGTAGGTTACCTGGGGTTCTGAAACAAGCCCTGGCCCTTGCGTCCCTGGCACAGGGAGCTTCAGTTCAGCCGGCACATTTTGAGCTAACATTGCCTGTTTTACTGCCAGGAGGCCAAAGGAGAAGAGAAGTCAGGCCTTATGCACTTGGGAGCTTGTGATCTAGACCAGGCAGACATGCAGTCTGAGCAGGTCACGACATAACAGGAGTGGCCGTCATATGTTCCTTGACGGAACTGCAAAGGTGGTTGTAGAAGACTGTAGTTAGCCTCAAGATCCTTCCCGTCCTTCTCCCTTAGTCATAACAGCCCCAACTATTAGCTGAACACATGGTGGTCAATAAAAGACTGTATCATGACTGAGTGAGGGACTTCCTGTTGGCTGGAATGCAGATGTGATGACTGCTGCTCAAGCAGCCATATTGGGCAGTGAGAATGAAGGAGCAGCAATGTGGAAGAATCCTGAGTCCCTGATGACTGTGGAGACACGTTACAGGCCTCAGATTTCTGTGTCTTGGACTTTTAGATGAGAGAAAACAAACTTGGGCTGCATTCAAACCACTGTTGATATTGCTGCTGCTGTATTACTTTGGCTATATGCAGCTGAACCTGTCCTAACTGAAACGGAATTTTGTTCCAGAGTGTTTAAACAGCAAACTCTGAAATGTGGCATTGGCATAGAGAGGCCATTGGGCAGCAGACAGAGAGGACACAGATGCAGCCTGGAGAGCTGGTGGCCTCATTACGTGGCAAAGAGCCTTGTCAAGCTGTCGGCTATAACTGAGAAGGCCACACAAGGGAATCAGCCGTGAGAATTCAGATGAGCCTGGGCTGGCTCCTTCTCACTCCTCTTAGCAAAGGCCCACGAGAGAGCAGAGCTCAGGGTAGCACTGGTTACCTGCAAGCAGAGAGAAAGGGAATCAACGCTCGGGGAAGTGAGGCACTCCCAGGCTGCAGCCGCCATCCTGGCAAATGCCCCATTGCTGGGCCGGAAAAGGCCTCTGTGCAGTTAAAAGCAGACGTGCAAGCCTGAAGCCTTTGCCAGAGAAGCGTGCAGGGCCTGCCACCCTCGACAGCGAGTCAGCCGGCAGAGACGCGCCTCGGGGTGCAGGCTTCCCAGACGCACAGGCCATTTCACGTGGTCTCCGGGGAGCTGTGACTAATCAGAGAGGACTGGGAGTTGGGCAGAGCCCCAAATCCAGTGAGTAAAAAGATTTCTGAGGCTTAAAAGCTCTGCCAGACAAGATCTTTAGTTCTGGAAACTTGTATGTGGATGTGACAGGAAGAAAAGGGAACGAGTTTTAGAGGGAATTGTATTGCCCAGGAAAGCCCAGGTCTGTTCTGTGAAACTCTGTGACTGTGCAGCGCTCAAAGTCCCCCAGCCCCAAAACAAGCAGGGCCTGGTCCGCAAAGTTGTACAGAGAGGATGAGGTCCCCAAAGGCCCCCTTGGAAGGGCCAAGGAAGACAGCAGATGATGACGAGTTTCCCAGGGAGAAAGCCAGGGGCCACGGAGGGGAATGGGTGGGAGGGCTCTATGGCCAGGGAGGGGCCTGGGTGGACGTGGTCATCTGCTGTGAGCCTGTCACACGGCCTCCCCTTTCCTACTAGGAGATTTATTGGGGTTTTCTGTCCCCGCTCCATCGTTGTATATTGGGGATTCCAGGGTGGGGTACCTGCCTTTGGGTTCATCTGTGTGGAAAGGTCCTGGAATGTGAGGCAGACTCAGTAACTGGGTGGGCCTTTGGGGTTGCCTCCCTGGGAAAGGGGTGGGCGTGTCTATGACTGGGAAGAAGGGTACACGCAGGTGTTTGGGTATCAAAGGAGTGGGCTGTGCTGGAGACTGCTGGAGCAGTGGGAAAAATCCTGCAGAAAATGCAGAGCTCCCATATACCACCCCCGCCACACAATTTTCCCTGTTATTAACACTTTGCATTCATGTGGTACCTTTGTTACAATTGATGACACATTGTTACAATTATGCCATTAACTATAGCGCATAGTTTAAGGTTCACTGTTGTTTTTTTTTTAATTTTTATTTTCGTAACACACATATATCCTAACATTTCCCATTTGAATCACATTCAGATATGTAATTCAGCGCTGTTAATTTCATTCCCAATGTTGTGCTACCGTCACCACCACCCTTTAATAGCAAGAATTCACATTTCATCAGAGCCCATTGTAACACGAGCCCCGTTTTAGCTGGGTGCGTCCCCGTCCTCTCCCGCAGCCAGGGGTGGCCACGTGCTGCTCCCTTAAAGGCCTGGGCTCCCTCCCTCCTCTTCCCTGCCGCTGGAACGCCCAAGCCGCCATCCTGGCGCCAATGGAGCCGGGGGACCTGAGACCACGGAGCCACGGCAGTGGGAGCTGAGACCATGGAGTCACGGCTGCCGGGGGGGCCGAGACCATGGAGACATGGCAGCACAGGGCGAGGCCACAGAGCCATGACAGCCAGGGGCCCGAGGCCACGGAGCCACGGCAGTGGGGGTGAGGCCACGGAGCCACGGCAGTGGGGGGTGAGACCATGGAGCCACAGCAGCGGGGGTGAGGCCACAGAGCCATGGTGGCTGGGGGCCTGAGACCACGGAGCCACGGCAGCTGGGAGCTGGGGCCACGGAGCCACGGCAGCTGGGAGCTGGGGCCACGGAGCCACGGCAGCTGGGAGCTGGGGCCACGGAGCCACGGCAGCTGGGAGCTGGGGCCATGGAGCCACGGCAGCTGGGAGCTGGGGCCACGGAGCCACGGCAGCTGGGACCATCTCTGCCCATTTCACTCATGTGAGAACAGAACAAGCCTCTGCTGGTCAAGCAGCTGTTGGCTGAGCTCCCTGCAGAAAGGCTGAGTCCTGGGGCAGCGCAGGCATCAGGCAAAGCAAACGGGCCAGGTCTCGTCTCCCTTCCTCACTGCAGGTTTTGGCTAAAATGAGCGCCCAGGACAAGCCACGCCAGACTGAAAACGGACGATTCATTTGGGTTTTGTGGGGGGGGAAGAAAAGTAAAGATATAAGTGGCCGCCATGCGCCCTGAATCCAGGGTGGGCATGGCCAGGGTGAGGTGGTCCTGGGGTGCCAGGGGTCCTGGCCTCACCGACTGCTGGGCCTCATTTGGGCTGCTTGGCTTGGCTATTTGGGGGAGGTTGTGAGGGGTCCCAAAGCTTCACCCCAACAAGCAAAACGTGTGCCCCAACAGCGCCAGATGGTCGCCGGGGCTCGGGGATTTGCAGTGAGCTGCCCCTCCACCTGCCGTGTCACAAGTCCTCACTGCCCTGCTTCCAGGAAGACCCCGTGGGAGGAGTGGGGTGCCGACAGTCGCTGTGGAGCAGCCCCCACCACAGTCGCGGGGAGCCCTCCACCTCTCCTCCCACCCCCTGTGGGCTGAACTCTGGGGAGTTGCCCGTGAGCACCTGGGTGACGGGGTTCCAGGAGGCAGCCTCCGGGGCTCAGGGCAGACCTGCAGCCACCCCGTAAAGGGACCACGAGGAACTGGAGCAGGAAGGAGTGGCCCCCAGCGCCCGCCAGGCAGCACTTTGCTTTCCAGCGTGGAAGGCACAGCTGAAGGGCACACGTGCGCCTCCCAGGGCAAGACGTTCCCGCAGGACAGAGGCCAGCGCGGTCTGCACCGTCTCTGAGGACTGGGAGCTCCCTGAGCTGCCCAGACAGGCCCCAGGCAGGGGGTGGGGGCTCCCCCCTGCCCTCGCGGCCCCTTTGCTGGGCCACCGTGGTGGATGGTCCCTATCATCCTTGGGGCCAAGGCCGCTGTCGGCTCCTTGGCTGAGGGCAGCCTGGGACGCCCCTGCAGGGCCTCGCCCGGGAAGCGCCACGTGTCCTCGGCGAGCAGGGCCCGGGCTGACCGGAGGACACGGCGGCATGTCCCCCCAGGCGCCGGGCTATGGCGCAGAGGACCCCCGGCCCCGCCACCTTTCCCTTCAGGGCGAGGAGGACGGAAGCACAGTGCTGAGAGGCGCCTCCGAAACGGGCCCCGGGGGCGCCCGGGCAGGGCAGGGCCAGGCTCAGCGTGGACGCGGCTCCCCGAGTCAGCTGGAAATCATGCCCTGCCTGGCTCCGAAGCCCCGAGGGTGCAGAACGTCCACACGCAGGTGGCTTATCACGACCGACCACACTTGTTCTCTCCCAGCCCTGGAGACGCAAGTCCAGAGTCTGGAGGGAGACCCCTTCCCTGCCTCTGCCCTGGCTTCTGGAGGTTTCCCAGCCACCCGTGGGCTTCAGCCTATCACATCTGCAAAGATCTTGTTTCTAACAAGACCACTTCCACGAGACCGGCGCGGCTTGTGGGGGACCCGGTTAAACTCCCAACACCCATGAACCCTCCTGGGTGCAGCAGGGTCTCTTTCCCACTGGGGAAGCCAGGAGAGGCCCAAGGCTGAGGCAGAGACCCCTGTCTCTGAGTCTGTCCCCCGATGCCACACCCCTGCATCCGCCCCCTCCAAGCCCCCACACGGAGCCCCTGCACACTTCTCCCCCTCCCAGCTTGCCCCTGACC
>JAQZBX010020342.1:0-33095 GCA_029593785.1 Cabassous unicinctus
GGAAATTAAAAAAAAAAAAAAATGTGGATCACAATGATATGAAAACCATGTAAATAAAGGGGTAAAGTAAACGCTTTTCAAATGTTTCAATAAACCACTTAAAAAAAAAAAAGTACAATTTTGTTAAAGTGCTCTCATCAATTGTAAGAAATGTTCCACGCCAATGCCAAGGTGTTAGTGGTGAAGTGTACAGGAATCCTGTATTTTATGCATGATTGTTTTGAAAACTCACAGACTCTCTAACAAAAACAAAGCCACTGGGGGAGAAGCAGATGTAAAAGAGGGAAAATCAATCCTAGAGGAAATTCCTGTTGCCAGTTGCCCCTAAGTCTCAACAGCATCCCTGCCTTTTCATGCTTTGCCTTTTCAGACCTTCATTGGATTCTGTTAGCGAATAAATTCCCCATTTTTCTTATGTTAGTTTAAATTAGGTTTCTGTCGCATGCAACCCAATTGTTTTCATGTGCCTGTTTCCCTTCAACAGATTGCAAGCTTCTGGAATGCAGGGAGCATGTGGTATTCATCCCCAGTGCTTAGAGTGACTTCATTGCCCCCAAATGAATGAATGAATGAGAGAATAAGTGAGTTGAATGAGTATAGGATGAATAAGTGAATCTAGAATAAAAGCTAATTATTCTATTCAGGAGCAACCAATATTTTTACTCTGACCATATGGGTACATTGTCACCATTTTAGGTTGTAAGGTAACTAATAGGGCAAGGTAAATTTGTGGATGTTATTTTTAAGTACATAATCAACCTAAAAAAGGAGATGGAGTAGAAAACATCTACAAAGATAAACACATATACATAATTAGCTTTGGAAATAAGCTACTCATCTTGTTTATTACTGAATAAGTAACAATTCATATTAGGTAAAGAAAAATCAACATCCTTGCTAAGCTTAACACAATTTTAAGTTTGGAGACTATCATGATACCAAAGCTTTTAATAAGCAAAAAATTCCTCTGTCTTCTGTTTTTATAAGTATATGACTTTAATAATATCTGTCAATAAATTTTCATGCAGATCTTTATAGACACAATTATTTTTTCTATTTTTTTTTTATTTTTCCATATAATAAGCTTTATATAGAGAGAAGTTTTTGATTGCATAAAAGTTACATCAAAAGTATGGGGGATTCCCATATACCCCACCCCGCCCCTTCCTGCATTTTCCCCTATTAGTAACATCTTACATTATTGTATAGACATAATAATTATAACAATGAAATATTTAAAATATGATACAAAAGCTATTGTAAAGATGTTTCATAAAATCATCCCTTTAAAAGAGTAACAAAATGTTTCTTAGACAAAAATAAATTTTTACAAGAAAACAAGGGAGCTTAAATGAAAGTTGTATATCTGGTCTATATTCTTATCTCACAAAAAAATAGTTTTGGTGGTGGGAGTGGGCAGGGGGTTCACAATGCTGCAAGATGATTAAATAATATATAAAACACAATCACCTATTCATTCACTAGGTTTAATTTGAGAGTAAAATAAACAAGGTTTTTTTAAGTCTCCAGACTTCACAAGGACTTATAATACTCCGAGACTTCCACTTTGCTTCTGCTTTTGTTCAAATTATCCTAAGATCCAGAATTCTAGAATCAGCCCACATCAGTTGGGTTTTTCACATTTACTTAGGTTATAAACTCTAAGCCCACTGAAAGTCCTGTGAGCAGCCACCGGGTTTGAGTTGTGGAAAGAGACCTCAGAGGCTTACAAATAACCACTCTGTGTCAAATCAACTCAATTTAGCTGGCAAGAGACTCACCACACAGCTGTAGGGAGGTGCGTGGCCAGTCTAACAGCCATCCAGTCCACTATTCATTCTCAATAGGATTCATCAGACTCACCAATGTTAACTCTAAAATGTCTTACTCCAAAACTATTAACGCTATATTTCTGAGACCTGGAAGAAGGGATTTCATAGCTACTTTGGTAACCTTTTTGAACATTCAATAGCAATGTCAAGAAATTCAGTCTAAATGAAATCCCTGAAGTTGCAGCTGAAGACTTTTCCATCTTCTCTCTTTTCGGGAGATAAAGTAAATAGTCGCCCGTCTATGAGTTATAGCACTTCTCATACTTGAAGAAAGTCATGGCAATTAAAATTTTCAAGGTCTTATTTTATGACTATATAACCATCAGAATCATTCTCACATCCTTCCTCATAAACTGTGAAGTTCTGAATTGGATACAATGCTCTATAACATGAGCATTTCATAATCTTCCTTTAACCGAGGGTATTTGGTTCACAACTTAGTGGTGAAAATCTTCAGGTAATGTTCTGCCCTCAACATACTTCCTCATGCTGCCACAGTCACACTTCCTATAATTTCACAAACAAATTTCCAGAAAAAGCAATCCACACTCACCATTTCCTCTCCCTATCTTCCTCCTCAACCCAGAATAATCTGGCATTTAAATCATACCTGCCTCATAATCAGTACTCAAAAATATTTAGTTGTTATTACTAATATTTCTCTAAAAAAAATTCTCCTCTCTAGGTTTCCACTTCTTCCTGTACTTCAGCAGTTCTTTCACCCCTCAAAGAGCTTCAGGTCCAACCTTGGATTGACTAAGCTCCAGAGGGCAATTCATGGATATGTCCCTACAACGCCCTCTAGTGGCATTTTTGGGACTGTCTCTGTCTAAAGATGTTAACAGACTCTGGGGTTACAACAGGGATATAAGCCTGTCTTATACAGTCAGGCCATGCTCCCCACTCCCAGGCCAAGCCGCTTTCAAACTCCAGAAACCAGGATACTCAGCTACATCAACACATTTCTCTTCCTAGGCCCACCTGGGGACCACTGGGAACATAGACGTAAATTTTATCTAGAAATAGCCTTCAGTATCCTATGGGTCATAAGACAGATAACAGATAACTAATAAAACTAGAAAGTCATTAATATCATGAGATTATATTTGCTTTTGAGCTTGGCTGCTCAAAAACAGTAATACCAAAATATTAGAGAAATTGTAGAAGAGCCATTCAAATTGGTTGACATAAAATTCCATCACAGAATTTCAATTGTTCGTCTCTGTTCAATACGAGGAGAAAAGATATCTAACATCTTATAGTTCTATGGTGAGGTACGGTTGTAAGTGCCTTACATATGTTAGCTCATTGAATCCTCAAGACAATAAGACAAAGCAGGTACTTTATTTTCCCCATATTTCAGATCAGAAAATGGAGGCACAAAGAGGCAAATAACTTGTCTGTGGTTGAGCAGCTACAAAATGGCAGAACTGTGAGAGCGGCAAATGACATAAAGAATGCTCAACTACAACTTTAGAAAGCTCAACATTGAAAGAAAAAAATGAATAAAATAACTACATGGCATATTTAACTAAAAGCAGGCCATATATATAACTGGATGATGACAGTTGGATGTTGAAAGGATTCAATATGAGGAAGGGAACTTTGAAACTGCTGAAACAACCCAATCAGCTGTTTGTTGCAATGCAGAGAGTAGCCATATCTAAGCTAAAGAACCACTATGAGTTCCTCTTTCTTTAGGTTGTACCTTCCAAGACCAATCTACATTCTCTGACATGAGACTCTAGCATACCTTTAACTAAGAAATATTTTAAAAAATAACAGCTCTCCCTAAGGGACTTCACCATTCATAAGGATGCAACACAGGCAGATATCTATATTAATCATGCTTTGAGACATTACTAATATGTTGCATCTGTTGAAAGGTGATTTAAACAGTCAAAGACACTAACTCTGAAATGTGGATAGTGCACAATGGGGATAGTGTGCCCTAGAACAGACCACATTCTACACTGCAAGCCATGGTTGTCCATTTTAGGTATTTCTGGATCCTCTCTTATCAAATTATTATTTCTTAAAGTTATTATAGGCAGCAATAGTAGGTGACCATTGGCTCCGTACTAACAGTATGTTTTTCTGTTTCCTGTAGAAGTTGCCTTGGTTTTTACAGCTTATAGGAAGTGAGACATCCTTGGCCACTTTTTGAAGTAAAGTTTCTACCATTTCTATTCTCAGAGGCAGGGTTCCCCAAGTACCCACAAATACTCAAATAACATGCTGTATTGCCTAAGGCCACTAGTATTTGCCAGCCCACTCAAGTTTCCTCACTATCTTTCCCCAGCAGAAGGTTTTGTACATAGACACTCTTGACTTATTTAAAGAACTGTAAACTCCTGCAGTAAAAATACATGCATAAATATATACCAGATGCAAAGATCAAATTTAAGAAAATTAGATTGTGGATATGGAACTGTCAACATGGCATTCACAATCACATATTTTCATCCTTCCATGTGGTGTCCACCTGCGGTGCATTGTCAATGAAGTTGGTTGAAACTCAGTAGGTTCCTACTTTCAAAGCTGGCCTTGTGCCTATTGGATTTTTTCATCTTTGTTTTCATCAATGTTCCTGCCCAAAGAACTTAAAACCGTCTTTTAAAATGAATACTTCTTTTAAGATTTAGGTATAATAGAGAATTATTTTAATATTACCATTAGGAAGACTTTGGTTGGCCTCTTACTTTTACTGTTAACAATATAATAAAAATTACATCATATCAACTGGAAGATTTTGTTTTTAAAACTCTTCTCCCAAATGAAAAATGCTTACTTTGAAACATTTACCAGTCTCCTTAACAGAGCCAAAATAAATAAATAAATAAATAAATAAATAAATAAATAAGCAGAACAAAGAAGTAGAGGCATTGAATTAAGCAATAAAAACCTGGATCAATGCAGGCCAAAAGAATGAATCCCTCCTGTAATAATCAAGCATCCTACCTCATTACCATCTGGGAGGGCTGGGAAGCAAATTCAACAACCTACTCAGCTGTTCATGAAGAGAGCATACATGTGAAAGATTCAGAACAGCAATTCCAGGTTTAGTATTAATCCAAGATGAATTCTCCTGCTATAATATTTACTCAAATAAAGAACCTAGTAAAACAAAATGTAGATTCTCTGAAGGTCTTAAAACCAGACAACTCTTAGCTGCAAATGATTGAAAATGAAATTATTCCCAAAGCAAGTTCAAGTGTGTGACATGAATATTGGAATCTCCTCCCTCTTGAGTTGTGTAGCTAGCTTTGACTAAGGGTTGCCAAGGACTGTGGTAGGTTCTTTTACTACCATTGCTGTAAGAGATCTAGAACTTGAATCTTATGTTATTTAATTAACAATGAAAGAACAGAAACAAAAAGGCCACTTTTAACTCATAAAACAAATTAATCATAATCAGTCATTAAGTCTCCTCTATTCTGTCTAAATAATCTAGTATCTATCATCTTCTCTCAATACTTCTTGTCTGGATAATTCCAATAGCTGCATATCTGTTCTTCCTGCCATTAGACTTGACATCTCCAATCCAGCCATCCATGACAATCTTCATTTTGCATAAATCTAATCATGTTCATCCTAGGCTTAAAATGCTTCTGTGTCTCCTATAAAATTCTGAATAAATTTCAAACACCTTACTGTAGTATCTAATGGACTTTATGAAGCATATAGTGCCTACTTCATCAACCTTGCCTCCTGACACTTCCACACACTCATCCTTCTCAGGAAGGCTGAACCTTTCAGTAGGGCTCTCAAGGTTAGGATGAGATATATAATAAGAAAAGCATAGAGCCAGAAGGCAAGAAGTAAACCACAAACCACATCCAAGAAAAATAAGTGTTAATGATCAGAGATTCCCCCAAAAGGACTTCAAAGCAAGAGATCATAATGTGGATACGGGTACCTGTGCATAGAACCAAGAATGGATTGGAGAGTGAAGAAATGGGTTGAAAACCAAGAGTAGAGGATTGTGGGAAGATGGTATTGGACTAACAGGCAGAGCTGAAGGCTCTCACAAAAACAATGGAAAAAGAGCCAAAAGCTGTCCGAGGGACCTGCTTTGGGGGTCAGCAGACCAGGACCATGCTACACAACTCCCAGGAGGGTGAGAGACAGAGACACAAAGAAGGTAAATCAACAACTGTGAGTTACCAAGGCCCCACAGCAGCTGGGAAGGGCTCCCCTTCCCCACCTCCAAGATATTAAGCTAGGGTAAAACCCCTGACTCACGGCAGCTAACTGAGAGGGGAACAGACATCTTCATCCCTGTCAGCTGTTTCAAGGGAAAAGGGAAGGGAGAGGCAGGGACTTTTCTTCAGTGAATTTGGCCAGCAGAGCCTGCTTGGAATCTCTGCTTTAGAGATTCAACACAGGAGCACAGGAAAGTCGAAACTGAAACACCTCCATGGGAAGGTGTGCTGACAAGCACCATCTGACGGCCAGTCTGGAAATTTCATGGACAAAAATTATTTTAACTTCTCTCTATAATATAACCCCTGGGAGAATATCTGCACCCCTTTAATGAGTCCCTGGCCCAATTGTGATAATTTAAGCGGGGCAATTTTAAAGACTTAGAATAAGTTGAAGCAAATATCAAAGAACTGTGGGGGGAAAAAAACAATAGGCAAAGAGCGAAATTGGCCATCAGAGTAAATTCACCAACATATACAGATGCCTAGACATCAGCAAAAATTAACAAGGGACACTAAGAAACAGGATGAGATGGCCCAGCCAAAGGAACAAACCAAATATCCTGAAGAGATACAATATTTAATACAATTAATAAGATCATCACACAACTCTCCTAAATCACTTTAAAGAATTTAAAGAAAATATAACTAAAGAAATAAAGGCTATTAAGAAGACACTGAGCATAAAGAATAATTTGAAAACCTCCAAAAAATGTAACAGACCTTATGGGCCGAAAGACATGATGGATGAAATGAAAAATACATTAGACGCACATAAGAGCGGACTTGAATTGCTTGAAGAAAAATTAATTATTTCAAAGACAGAACATCTGAACTGGAAAAGACAGAGAACGAAAAGAGAAGAGAATGGAAAAAATGGAACAGAATCTCAAGGAATTGAATGACAACGTGAAACACACAAACGTATGTGTTAACAGTGTCCCAGAAGAAGAGACTGGAAAAGAGGAAGAAAGAATATTGGAGGAAATAATGACTGAAAACTTCCCAACCCTTATGAAAGTAAAAAATATCAGTATTAAAGAAGGACAACACATCCAAAACAGAATAAATCTGAAAAGACATGCACTGAGACACCTACTATTCAGAATGAAAAATATCAGAGATAAAGAGAGGATTCCGAAAGCAGCAAGAGAAAAGCAAAGCATCACATACAAAGGAAACTTGATAAGATTAAGTGCCAACCTCTCATCAGAAACCCTGGAGGTGAGAAGAAAGTGGTATGATGCATTAAAGGTACTGAAAGAGAAAAACTGCCAGCCAAGAATTCTGTATCTGAAAAAACTGTCCTTCAAAAATGAGGGTGATTTCAAAGTCTTCACAGACGAACAAAACCTGATAGAATATGTTGTCAAAAGACTAGATTACAGGAGATGCTAAAGAGAGTGCTGCAGCCTGAAAGAAAAAAATAAGGGCCAGAGAATTGTAGAAGAGTGTAGAAATGAAGATTGTTAGGAAAGATAAACTAAAGGGTAAGAAGACAGACAATAGAACAATATGACAACAGAGAGCTGAAGGACAAAATGGATGAAGTAAGTAATGCCTTTACAGAAATAATATAGACTGTTAATGGCTTGAATTCCCAATCAAAAGACATAGACAGATAGAATGGACAAATAGATATGAGCCATCTATATGTTGTCTGCAAAAGACCAACCTCAGGCATAAGGACAAAACCAGGTTAAAAGTGAAAGGTTGGAAAAAGATATTTCATGCAAATAATAACCAAAAAAGAGCTGAAGTAGTAACACTAATATCGGGAAAAAATAGATTTTAAATGCAAAACTGTTATAAGGGATGAAGAAGGTCATTATATGTTAATTAAAAGGGCAATTCACCAAGAAGAAATAACTATACTAAATATTTATGCACCAAACCTGAATGCCCCAACATGAGGCACACACTGGCAAAACTGAAGGGAGAAATAGATGACTCTACAATAGTAGTTGGAGACTTCAATACACTACTCTCAGTATTGGATAGAACATCTGGACAGAGGATCAAGAAAGAAACAGAAAACCTCAATAATATGATAAATGAACTAGACCTAATACACATCTATAGAGCATTGCACCCCAAAGCAGCAGGATATATATTCTTTTCAAGTGCTCATGGATCCTTCTCCAAGATAGACCATGTGTTGAGTCACAAGGCAAGTCTCAATAAATTTTAAAAGTCTGAAGTTATACAAAACACTTTCTCTGATCATAATGGAATGAAGCTGGAAATCAATAATGGATGGATAAGAAGGAAAATTCATAAATCTATGGAGATTAAACAATACACTTTTAACAACCAGTGAGTCAAAGAAGAAATTGCAAGAGAATTCAGCAAATACCTTGAGATGAATGAAAAAGAGAACACAACATATCAAAACATATGGAACACTGCAAAGGCAGTGCTGAGAGGGACATTTATAGACCTCAATGCTTACATTAAAGAAGAAGAAAGAACTAAAATTGAAGATCTAACTGCACACCTGGAAGAACTAAAAAAAGAACAGCAAGCTAATCCCAAACCAAGCTGGAGGAAAGAAATAGTAAAGATCAGAGCAGAAATAAATGAAATTGAGAACAAAAAAAAACAATAAGAGATAATCAACAAAACAAAAGCTGGTTCTTTGAGATCAACAAAATTGACAAACCCTTAGCTAGACTGACAAATAAAAAAGGAGAGAAGATGTAAATAAATAAAATCAGAAAGGAAAGGGGGAATATTACTACTTACCCCGCAGAAATAAGAGATATCATAAGAGGATACTATGAACAAATGTATGCCAAAAAACTAGACAATGTAGAGGAGACGGACAGATTCCTAGAAACACATGAACCACCTACACTGGCACTGGAAGAAATAGAATACCTCAATAAACCAATCACAGGTGAAGAGATTGAAACAGTCATCAAAAAACTCCCAAAGATGTAAAGCCTGGACCAGATGGCTTCACAGGTGAATTTTACCAATCATTCAAAGTGGATCTAATACCAATCTTGCTCAAGCTCCTCTGAAAAATTGAACAGGAAAGAATGCTACCAAACTCATTCTATGAAGCCAACATCACCCTAATACGAAAACCAGATAAAGATACTATAAAAAAAGAAAATTACAGACCAATATCTCTAATGAATATAGATGCAAAAATCCTCAACAAAATACTTGCATATCAAATCCAAAAACACATTAAAAGAATTATACACCAAGATCAAGTGGGTTTTATCACAGGTATGCAAGGGTGGTTCAACACAAGAAAATCAATTAGTGCAATAAACCACAATGATAAACTGAAGAAGAAAAATCACATGATCCTCTCGATTGATGCAGAAAAAACATTTGACAAATACAGCACATTTTCTTGATAAAAACACTCCAAAAGATTGGAATAGAAGGAAGCTTTCTCAATATGCTAAAGTGCATATATGAAAAACTTGCAGTTGGCATAATACTAAATGGTGAAAGACTGAAAGCTTTCCTGTTGAGATCAGGAACAAGACAAGGATGCCCACTGTCACCAATGTCATTCAATATTGTGCTAGATATCCTAGCTAGAGCAATTAAGCTAGATAAAAAAAATAAATGGCATCCAAACAGGAAAGGAAGAAGTCAAACTTTTACTATTTGCTGATGATATGATCCTATATCTAGAATCTCCTGAAAAATCCACAACGAAGCTACTAAAACTAATAGATTAGTTCAGCAAAGTGTTGGGATACAAGATTAATATGCAAAGATCAATAGCATTTCCCAACACTACTGATGTGCAAACCGAGGAGGAAATCAGAAAAAAAAATTCTATTTAAAATAGCAACTAAAACAATCAAACATTTAGGAATAAACAACCAAGGAAATAAAGGACCTGTATTCAGAAAACTACAAAATATTGCTAAAAGAAATGCAGGAAGACTTAAATAAATGAAAGGACATTACATGTTCATGGATTGGAAGACTAAATATCATTAAGATGTCAATTCTCCTCAAACTAATTTACAGATTCAACACAATCCCAATAAAAATCCCAACAGCCTTTTTTGCAGAAATGGAAAAACCTATTATCAAATTTATTTGGAAGGGTTAGGGGCGCCAAATAGCCAAAAAGATCTTTTAAAAGAAAATGAAGTTGGAGAACTCTCACTTCAAGACTTTAAAGCACATTACTTCATCAAACTTTATAAAAGTGTACGGTCTAAATGTAAACCATAGTGTAAACCACTGACCATGGTTAGTAGCTATGTTTCACTATTTGTATACCAGTTATAACAAAGGTACCATCCACATATAAAAAGGTATTAATATGGGGGGGAGGAAAGAGGGAGGATTTTAGGTATATGTGAGTCTCCTGTATTCTGTGTGACTTTGCTGTGACCTAAAACTTCTTTGAAAACAAAATGAAAAAGAGTGAGATACTGGAGAATGAGTGGGGAAAGGTGCCACAGTACAGACAGAACACCAGATATTGCAGTGATGAAAAGCAAACTGTCAAAAAAAAATTTTTTTAATACTTTTCGTTTTTTTAAATATCCCAACCTTTTAATTTTTTTTTAGTTTTTTTTTATTTTTATATATTTTATTTCTTATATTTAAACTTGTTGTTATTATTTCATTTTCCTATTAATTGTTTTCAGCTATTGTAACTAACTCATCTTGAAGAAACTTTGGATCACAGAAGGGTTACAACTGGGGTGGGGGATAATCATTGGTGTGGGGTGTCGGGGATGGGAGATCCATGGGAGGAAGTTCACCTGAGCACACATTAAATTATGTAAAAATGTTCAAATGTTCATGGGACATTGTCACAGTGGGTGGAGACTCACACAATAACTGAGAGAATACTGAATTCCCATCCTGGAGGGCTCTGCCACATTCTCTAAGGGAGCAGCAACAGTCTCCAAGTGCAGGGGCAGTGACTGGTGAAGAAGGATGATCCACTGATGGGCCCTTGATATTGATGACTAGGCTTATGGGCCTTTGCTCTAGAAATTGAAACTTAGCCTACTCCTATGGGGTACCTAAGGGTTGCCTCCTGAGAGCCTCCTTGTTGCTCAAATGTGGCCTCTCTCTAAGCCAAACTCAGCATATGAATGCATTACCTTCCCCCTAGCATGGGACATGACTCCGGGGGATGAGCCTGCTTGGCACCAAGGGATTGCTACCAAGCACCAACTAACAATGCAACTGGAAAAAGGCCTTGAATAAAAGGGGGGAAAGGTAAAGACAAATAAGTTTATATGGCTAAGAGACTTCAAAGTGAGTCGGGAGGTCATCCCAGAGGTAACGCTTATGCACCTCTCAGCAGCATCTCATAGAGTGCCAAAGTGGATACTACCCCAAATAGTGGGGCTCCTGTTGGCTCTGGAGACACCCAGGGAAGATAGTTCCAGAGTTTGGTGCCTTGCCAGTGAGCCCACTTTGGAGTTTGTGCTCCTAAGAGTGACAGAGTTGTACTCAATTATGTCTTCCCTGCACACGGCTCATCTGTTCCTTCTATTTAAACCTATACTTGGTGCTGGAGTTTGTAGGTGTATGTCCAGAGATTCGAGTCTTTGGGCTGTCCATGTGCCAGCTGGACCCAGAACCTCGGCAGAGTTGCAACACCTACTCTACAGGTCACTGTACTCACCCAGGACAAGTGGTGGGGAGATGATGATGGACAACAGCTGTCTCAGGGAATGGAGAGAGTCTTCAGCTTCAGTCAGGATAGTCGTATCCATCTTCCCCATGGGATATAAGCCCCCTCTCAATTAGATGTGGAATGGACATCACCATCCTAGAAATCCTAGGGGTTAGGGAAAGAACTATGGACTAGAGTGGACTTAATGGTATTCTACTATAGACATATTGTGATTCTAGCAATGGAAGAAATTACATCATTGATGTGGCGCCAGGGGCCACTGGAAGCTCTGGGGTCAAGGAGAGAGAAAAACAGTTGTAATACATGGGCTTTTTCAGGACTTGGGAATCACCCTGAGTGACGTTGCAATGACAGATATAGGCCATTTTATATCATCACACAGCATGCAGAACTGTGTGGGAGAGAGTGTAGACTACAATGTGAACTATGGTCCATGCTTAATGGCAAAGCCCCAGGATGCATTTATCGATTGCAATGAATGTGCCACACTAATGAAGGATGTTCATGTGGGAGGGTGTGGGAGGTGTGGGGAGTGGGACATATGGGGATCCCTATATCTTTTGTGTAACATTTATGTAAACTAAGTATCTTTTAAAAAATAATAAAAAAAAAAAAATAAAGCTCCAGGAATTCCTCAGAAAAAAAAATCAACAACAACAAAAAAAAAAAAACAGCATGGTACTGACATAAAGACAGACACATTGACCAATGGAACCAAATTGAGAACTCAGAAATAGACCCCCACATCTACAGTCAAGTGATTTTTGACAAAGGAGTCAAGCCCTCCCAGCTGGGCCAGAACAGTGTATTCAACAAATGGTGCTGGGAGAACTGTATATCCATATCCAAAAGAAAGAAAGGGGACCCCTATCTCCCACTTTATACAAAAATTAACTCAAAATGGATCAAGGACCTAAATATAAAAGTGACAACCATAAAACTCCTAGAAGAAAATGTTGGAAAACATCTTTAAGATCATGTGGTAGGTGGTAGTTTCTTTAACCTTACACCCAAAGCATGAGCAACAAAAGAAAAAATAGATAAATGGGACTTCTTCAAAATTGAACACTTTTATACCTCAAAGGGCTTTGCTAAAAGGGTTAAAGGCAGCTGACTCAATGGAGGAAAATATTTGGCAATCATATATCTGATAAGGGGTTAATATCCATGAGGTACAAAGAGATCATACAACTCACCAATAAAAAGACAAAATACCCAATTAAAAAATGGGCAAAAGGCTTGAGAAGACAATTATCCAAAGAAGAAATACAAACGGTGAAGAAACACATGAAAATGTTTTCAACACCACTAGTTATTAGGAAAATGCACATCAAAACTTCAATGAGATATCATTTCACACCTATTAGACTGGTCGCTGTTAAAAAGTTGGAAAATGAAAAATGTTGGAGAGGATGTGGAGAGATAGGAGCACTTATTCACTGCTGGGGGAATGTGGAGTGGTACAGCCACTGTGGAGGACTGTTTGATAGTTCCTAAGGAAGCTTAATATGGACTTGCCATGTAACCTGGCAATACCATTACTAGGTATATACCCAGAAGAACTGAAAGCAGAAACACAAACAGATGGACAACATCTGCACACCGATGTT
Organism: Cabassous unicinctus; assembly: GCA_029593785.1. NCBI lineage: Eukaryota > Metazoa > Chordata > Mammalia > Cingulata > Chlamyphoridae > Cabassous > Cabassous unicinctus. Next base: position 13,292 of record JAQZBX010020342.1, read on the forward strand.
CATAGCAGCATTATTCACAATTGCCAAGAATTGGAAACAACCAAGGTGTCCATCAACTGATGAATGGATAAACAAATTGTGGTTTATACACACAATGGAATATTATGCAGCCATAAAAAGAAATGAAGTCGTTAAGCATATGACAACATGGATGAACTCGGAGGACATTATGTCAAGTGGAGCAAGGCAGACACAAAGGATGACTACTGTATGATTGTGCTATTATCAACTAAATTTGTAAACTCGTGGATTTAATAATTAGAATATCAGTCACAAGAAAATAGAAGGAGAGTAGAGAATGGAAAGCTGAGGTTTATTATGTGCAGAATTGGTAAAAAGATTGTTCATTAATCTTTGGAAATGAATAGAAAAGGTGAAAGCATATCATGGTGTTTTTAACTAGCAGAGCTATTTTAGGGTATGACAGTGGTTGAAAGGGAAAGTCTAAGGTCATGTATGTTACTAGAAGGAAAGCTAAAAACCTTAACCTAAGGACTGTGTAAGATGGTAAAACCTCAGGTAAAACATGAATATGGGTGATATTGCATATATAAGACTGTTTTTACAAAATATAAATGCAGATATACTACAAAGAAGGAAAAAGAATAGCACCTACATCCAGCAGGGAAAGCATAGAGAGATTGAAAGGTGATGAGTTTTGTTTATTTGTTTATTATTGTAATAATGAAAGTGCTCTAAGAATGATTGAAGTGATGAATGCACATATATGTGATTATACCTAATACCATTGATTTTACACTTTGGATGGATTTATGCTTTATTAATTTGTATCAATTAAATTGATTTTTTAAAAATTATCCCAAGACCATTCCAAAGTCCCACTGCACTGATACCACTTAAATTAACTTATACTCTGATCAATTAAAAAAAAAAAAAAGACTTTCCACCCTGAAGGAAAAACAAAAACAAACAAAAAAATCACAATCAGGCCAGTGAGTGCTTGACCAAACAAGTGAGTATAGTAATTTAGCCAAATTGTCACATGAACTTAACTATCACAGTGCACCCCTTGTCAACTTGGCAACCATGCACATCTTAAACCACACTTAATTAAACCACACTCTAATTAAAAACAATAACAGTCATATGTTTGCCTAACTACTCAACTGTCCCATATACCACCAGAACACACTAACTTTCCCCAGAAGGGTGTGCAAGGCCTTGGGTGATATTCACTCTTAAACTAGATATCCTATGTATTAGTCAGTCAAAGGGATGCTCATGCAAAATACCAGAAATCTGTTGGGTTTTATAAAGGGTATTTATTTGGGGTAGAAGCTTACAGTCACAAGGCCATAAAGTGTAAGTACTTCCCTCACCAAAGTCTTTTGCCACTTGTTGGAGCAAGATAGCTGCCAACATTTGTAAGGGTTCAGGCTTCCTCTTCCTTTTAAGACTCCATGTTCCCAGCTTCTTCCAATATCAGCTGTAGGCTGGGATAAGGCTCACTTCTCTCCAGACTCAGCTACTTTGCTCTCTCCACAAGGCCAGCTGTAAACTATCAGGCAAATGGCTCGTCTCTCTTCCCAGGGCCCCTGCCATGTCAAATGGAGCCTTCTCTCTTCTTCACATATCTGATTCTCTGTGTACTTACTTCCCGGTGATCCAGCATTAAAACTTCAAACTCTGTATTCTTTGCCATGTCGTTTTCTCTGTGAGTCCCTGCCCACCAAGGGGTGTGGCCCAATCAAAACCTTAATCATAATTTAATCAAGTAAAAGTGAAACCTCTGAATCCAACACAATCTAATATGCCTGGAGGAACAGACCAGTTTACAAACATAATCCAGTATCTATTTTTGGAATTCATAAACAATTCCAAACTGCTGCATCCTATAACTTAAATACTATGACATGAAGTTAATACAACTTAAGTCATATGATAACAGGATAAAGTAGGAAAGAAAACAAAGATATTTGCTTTAAGTCTATATACAAACATACTCACAATAAAATAAGGAAGAAATATTTGTATAAAAAATAAATAAATAAAGAGCAGAAGAACAGAAAATACCAGAGACAGTGGAACTTTGCCCACCCAGGGCCCTGACATATGCAATGAGTCACTATCTCTGAGAAAGATTTTCCAAACTCTTTTGGCTAAGTTGGATTACCTATACATGTTCGCTTGATACTCTGCTCTTTATTTCAAATCCCACTTAGCTATTGTTGCAATTGTCAATATGATTCCCCCACTGTAGATGGAGAGCAGTGCTATGTCTCATTTATCTCTATATCTTTCATTAATACCACTGTGTCCAATAAATGGTTATGGATTGTTCTCCAAATGTGATTTCCTAAACTAAACCTTTCTTGAACCCTAGGACCTGACACTAGTACAGAAGGTGTTCCTAATTGAATTCAGAACCTGAACAAATCTTTCCCAGGCTTGGCCTACAGATGCTTTGCTCTAAATGGGGGTAGTGCTACTGGGTAGGACTCTGAGAGATGAAAATATATCAGAAAACAATATAACCAGGGAGGTCAAGTGTTAGAATGGAGAGGAAACTAGGATAGAAGACAAAAGACCGGGCTTCTCATCTATATTCTGCTACTGTTTTGTTTTGGGGTTTTTTCTTGTTTTTTTTTTGTTTGTTTTTTTTGTGTTTTTTTTCTTTTTTGTATGTGTTTTTTTTGCTACTGTTTGAGCAAATCATTTCTATTCTCTCAGCCTGAGTACCTTCACTCAGAAGTAGTGAATGAGGAAGTAGTACAAGATTATTCATAGTCTTTTAACATACTATGGTTCTGTAGTGAGTTCTATTTCCATTCATCTTGGATTGAACTCAAAATGTTCTTTATTCTTAGTATGTCCTTTACCAAGTTGCCCACTTGTAACAGCCTTTCTTAAATATCCAATATGCACACTCAAATTCATGGTAAATAAATGTGTCAATTTATGCTGTTCTATTTTTAGGGACTTGTGGTCATGGCTATTGAATTGAGTTATAAGCAATACATACAAAGTAAGTGCAAAAGCTTTATTTCCTTAGCCAACCAGTAGGCAGGCAATGTTCACACTAAATGTCAATGATTTTCAAATTTATATTTATTGCGCTTCTTGGTAAAAAATCATGTCATATCACAAACTTCTCACTTTCAAATGTGCAAGCACAACTAGGGCATAGTTAAAACCCACATGCTCAGAAGGGTTTTTATTTCTAGGGAGCAATTGGTTTGTAATCCTCATTGTAACCTCTTTTCTTGCTCGTCATCTCTTCTCAGACCATTTTCCAAAATCTTCAATGGAGAAGTATCGTTTCCTTCAATTTACTGCTGATACCTCGCTTCCAAAACACAGAAGCACAGGAATGTTTCCTGCACTTTTCCCTTTCTATCATACAAATTTGCAACCTTAGAACCAGAAGAGACATTAGACATTGTCAAAAAGCAATTGTTCTCATGAGTCACTGAAATAACCATCACTTTTCAGTTGCATACATAGAAAAAAAACAGTACAGTTAAGTAAATTGTAAAACAATACTTCTATAATTCTTCAGCTATGTAATCCCAAGCAAGTCACCTCACTGAACCATTGCACCCACTTATATGAAATTAGAGAATTAGGTTCCATAACACTGAAGAGTCTTTCCTTTTTGAAAATTCTATAAATACATTATTTATTTACATGCAAGTTGACCATGAGCTAAATTGAACAAAACTGATATTAAAAATATTCATTCTAAAATCAAGACTGCTCAAATCAGTTCAGTTAAGCACTATTTATCACAGCAATCACCTCTGTTCTCCATCCTTATAAGACCACATGAACACAAACCTTTCCACAGATTCCCATGAGAAGAAGACATAGAACTATTTTCTTTAGAGTTCTAAGTCCTGAAGTTACCAAGACAGCCTGATAAATCAATCCTTTTCCTGCTGGATGTAAAAATTTCAGCTAGATTAATAACCCAAATTTCTCCCTTGCTCCTTCCCCCATAAAAGTTATCCCAATGTATGACCTTTTTCAATTAACTCCATGATTTCACAAGTGTTTTGATTTAATCCTCACTATCCCATTGTATTTTTTAAATAGATGGTGTTTCTGTACTGATTTTAGAGATGAGAGCACAGCTGACAAAAATTTAGAAACTTGTCTAACATTATCCAGATGAGAGGCAAGCCTCCAACACATTAGAAAGCTAGAAAAGCAAAAAAGAGAAGTGGCTTTTTATCCTTTTGTTAATATCCAGTTTGAAAGAAAAATAATCCTTCCTATAATTGATTTTAATTGTCTTTATTCTTACCCTGTCCTGAACTTCACATCCCACACTCATTTACACTGAACTTGGACTCTACTCAATGAACTAGCATTACACAATTAAGCCTGGGAACCTGAGAAGGTTCACAACTAGTGAATCAGAGAGTGTAGAGGAAATGCTGATTGTAAGAAATAAAGGTTGGAACTCAAAGATTCTTGTAAATGTTACTAAATGAACAGCAAGGAGAAAGGAAATGACATTATAAATAACCTACAATGGAATTGCCAGGGGAAAGGAGAGGATAAAGTGGAGTATATATGAATATTTTTTAAGATTAGCAAGCTCAAATACATATGAGAATATCACAGAAACATGCAACTGCATACATAGATTGTTTCTGCTTATAATTTTCAAAAATTTTTAAAGTGCTTGAAATTCAAGGTCAAAAGTTGACTCAGGCAAACTCGGGGCCTGCGCTTGTTCGAGACTGTGCTCGGCGCCTCTTTGTCGAATGGTTGTATTGGTAATATTCTAAACGGTATTTTGCAAAGCGCTTCCACTCACATCCCTTTTGATCTTTGCAGCCCTGTGAAGCAAAGGACCATTCCAATTTTGCAGAAAGGACGGAGGCTTCGAAGAGAGGGCACGAGGCTGAGATCTCAGCAAGGGAATGACCGGACTTCCCCCAGGAGGCACCAAGATCCGAACCCAGGACCTCCCAGATGGGAAGCCAGCGCTCAACCACTTGAGCCACGTCTGCTCCCCACTACTCCTTCTGGCCACAACACCTCCATTTCTCCTGGAGAAGTCCGTTCCCCAACTCACAATCCATGTAGCTCTAGAGGAGATGACTAGCATCATCCCCAGTTGCAGTACTCTTCAGGTGCCTTGAACACAGGAAGCACTTGAACACTGACTGAACGCACAGAGCTTCACACTGCATTCTCTGCCAAGTGCCAAAGAACCACAAATCTACCACCATCTATCTCCCCAGGGCCTGCCAAGCTTTAACTAAAGAGGAGGAAGATCTACATTAAAGAGGTTCTCCTTTGTGGTCTTCTGTTTGAGGATTGATTTGAGAAAATCCTAATTTAAGATTTCCCTGTGAAAAGGAAGCTAGAAAATAATCTAGGGAAAGTGTATAACAGTGACTTCGGTGGTGGATGAAGATTGTGGTTAATAGTATAAATATAAGAATGTTCTTTTACAAAGTGTTAAGAATACGGTGATACATGGGAAAATTACAACTGATGTAACTTATAGATAATAATTAACAGTAATGTAATATTTTTGCAGCAATAACAAAGGTGATATATCAATTCTAAGGGACAACAATGGGGGGTATGATGGGATATTGGATTTTTCCTTTTGTAGTAATGTAAATGTTCTAAAATTGACTGAGGTGATGACAGTATAACTTTGTGATGAAAATGAGAGCCACTGAGTATACACTTTGAATGGACTATACAAGGCATAAGACTATATAACACGGGAATCCAGTGGTGGAAGGACTGTTTTAACAGAACAAATATGAGAACATTCTCTCATGAACTATAACAAATGTATAATACTAATACAAGGTATTAATAATTGGGTGGGTTGGGGGAAAAATACACCAAATGAAAGATATGGGCCATAGTTAGTTCAAATATTTCACAACAATGCAAGGGGTTGGTGGTGGGGTGATGAATGGTAGCCCTGCATGATGATATGCATGTTTGTTTTGTAAGTTCAAAACTTTACAATACACTTACTGTTTATGTATGTGCATGTGTATTAGTCAGCCAAAGGGGTGCTGATGCAAAGTACCAGAAATCTGTTGGCTTTTATAAAGGGTATTTATTTGGGGTAAAAACTTACAGTTACAAGGCCCTAAAGAGTCCAACTCAAGGCTGCTTTCTCACCAGTCACCGTGTGTTGAAGCAAGATGGCAGGCGATCTCTGCCTGGTCTCTCAGCGCTTCCTATATCAGTCTCCAGCATAGGGCTCATTTCTTTCTGGGCCTTCTCAGCTGCCGAGCTGCTCTATTCTCTTCAGCTACAAACTATCAGGCAAATGGCTCATCTCTCCTCTGGGGCCCAGGATCAGACATGACAAAGCTCTCCCCTCTTCCATTTGTGTTCTTGAGTGCTGTTTATATAGGCCCACCAAGGGGGCAGGGACTCAACTCAAGTCATGCCTTATTGACGTGGTCAAATCAAAGCCCTAATCTTAGCAGATAATTTAATCAAGGACTCCTCAGCTGAATCCAATATAATCAAATGGTATCACACCTAGAGGAATAGACCAGTTTATAAACATAATCTTTGTCTTTTTTGGGATTTACAAAAATAATCTCAAACTGCCACAGCATGTATGTATGATATACTTCAATAAAATTTTATTTTAAAAATTAGCTATCATTCAGGGCCCCTAAAAAGGCTAATATACATATATATTTAAAGGCTTCCCTGTGACACATAGGTTATAAAATTACAAAGAAAAGCAGGAAAGTGATTACCATAAAAATCCAGCTACCTACTGGCTGCCTCTAAAAGGGTAAGAAGCTGTTGTAATGGGGGAGGGCTGGGGGGGAAGGAGGTGCGATGTTTGTAATGTTCTATTTCATGACCTGGGTGGTGATTACATGGAGGTTTGTTTTATGTATTTTTTTAAGGAAGTACCAGGGACCAAACCCAGGACCTCATACATGGGAAGCAGCTGCTCAAGCCACTGAGCTACATTTGCTCCCATATGTACTTTTCTCAAGAGCAATATAGCATCATAATGAAGGCTAAAAATGATAAAATAAAATAAAAATAAATCCTCTCTGTTGTTACTAAAAAAAAAAAATTGACTCAGATGTACATTCTGTGAATACGAAGCATATTTTAAAAATGCAAACAATTTTTTTATTTGACAATGTGGCATAAAGGAAATAAGTTCCTTTAGAGTTCTATTTATTTTTGATTGATAGTGATAATATAGTTTAAATTTAAAAAGAAAGTTTTTTGTCTTAAAAACACTCCATTTTTCCCCATTTATTTTTAAACTGAGATAAAATTTACATGGAATGAAATGCACAAATCTTAAATGTGGAATTCAATTAGTCTTACAAAATATATATACCCATATTTTCCAGAAAGTTTTCTCATGACCCCTTCCAGTCAATCCCCAGTCCACATAAACAACTACTGTTCTGATTTTGATCACCACAGACTAGGTTTGCCTGGTCTGGAACTTCATATAAATGGAATCATGCAGTATGTACTCTTTTCTATCTGTCTTCTTTTACTCAACATCCTGTTTTTGAGATACATATATGTTGTTGCTTGTACCAGTAGCTCATTATTTTATATTGCTGAATAATATTCCATTGTATGACTATACCACAATTTCTATATTCACTCTTGTAATGATTAACATTTGGGTTGTTTCCAGTTTGGTGCTATTATGAATAAAAGTGCTATAAACCTTCTTGTGGACAGTTTTTGTGGACAAATATTTGCATTTCTCTTGCATAAATATCTAGTAGCCAGAATTGCAGGTTCTTGGTTAGATTTATGTATAACTTTATAAGAAATTGCCAAATAGTTTTACAAAGTGATTATACCATTTTACACACCCCTCCACTCATGTCTGAGTTCCAGCTACTCCACACCCTCAAATACATTTGGTGCTATTTTAAATTTTGTCCACTCTAGAGAGAGGAAAAATGACATCTCATTTTGAAATCTCACTGCGATTTTATTAGCATTTTCCTGTTGACTACTGATGGGTAGCACTATTTTGGACTTTCATATATCTTCTTTTCTGGTGTTTCTATTGAAGTCTTTAGGCCATTTTTAATTGGTTCAACTCCCATCTCAAGCTCTTTAGTTTAATCACATTTGTAAAGTCTCTTTTGACATATAAGGTAGCATTCACAAGTAACAGAGATTAGGAGCTGGATATCTTTTGGGACCATTATTGAGCTTTTCACAACGTTTATCAGTTTTATTCAACTTTTAAAAGAACAAACTTTTAGCTTTATTAATTTTCTCTTTTGTTTATCTGTTCTACATTTTATTTATCTCTTATCTTATTCTTATCTCCTTCCTTCTAATTACTTTGACTTTAAATTTGATCTTCTTATTCTAGCGTAAGGTAGAAACATGGATCATAGGCTTTATTTATTTTTTTTCTAATAGAACCATATAAGCTATCAGCTTCCCTCTACACAATATTTTACCTCTATCCCCAAACATTGTGATTAGTTGAGCACATAAATTGAGCACATTCTCTAATTTACCATGTGATTTCTTCTTCAACCTATGAGTTATATAGAAGTATGTTTTTTAATGTCTAAGTATTCAGGGATTTTTCTGGTTATGTTATTGTTATTGATTCTAACATAATTCCACTGTGATAAAAGAACTGTCAAGGACTATGAGATTTTACCTGACTTTCAAATGAACAAGTTAATCTGCCACAAATTTATGTATGCTGGCAGAAGACATGATCTTCTAGGTCACAGACAAAGGACAATAATAGTAGCCTATCAGGGTATCAGAATTTATGCCAGTTTCCTGAGCCTCAATTCCCACAGGGTGATGCAAGAGGGACAGGTGAGGCACCTGCACATGCATTGGGTTATGATATAGGAAAGGAACCCTATAATTTTGCAGATTGACCTATGTGAGTGCTCTCCTTGAGTCCTTATCCATACAAAGCTTAGAGAATAGCTCCAGGCCAGAGAGTAAGGGTCTCTCTGGTCTTTTCTTCTTATGAGTCTTGTCTTGAGCATGTATGTAGGGCCCTAGGAATCCCCCTGTTTACACAGATCTAAATGAGCCCTTTTTGTCGGCGAGGCTGCCGCCGATCGCCAATCACCACCGCTGTCGGCTACCGCCGCCGATCGCCACCACCAGGCGGTCCCTTGGCAACCGGGCGGTCGGGGGACGAAGGGAGGGGGGTGCAGCTCACCGGGCTCGGGCGTCCCCGAGCGCTGCGAGCTGAGGGCCGGGGTCTGCGTATCCGGGCCGCAGACGAGAGTGGGGAGACGGATGCTTCCTAGTTATCAGCGGACGATGAATAACGAATACGGAGACAACGCACACTCCGGAGACAAGGTTGGGCTCCAAGTCTGAGTTTATTGGGTGAGCTCTGATATTTATACAGAGCGGGAGGGCTGAGTGGGGCGGGGGATGGGTAAGGTATACGGGTGGATTCTGATTGGCTGGGATGAGTTTATGTCCATATAAGGTATGGAATGTGTATGAGAGAAAGGGGGCAGGGCCGAGCTGCGGTGGCCATCTTGAAGCACATGGCAAGGAGAGGTCGCTACAGGTGTCAGCAGCCGATTGGCTGCGGTAGCTACGAGAGCGTCCATCCCTGGTTGGTTGCGGCATTTGGTGCCAAGACGGTGTCTACGCCTCGGTTTTCTCGGGCAGTGCGCTCGGAGCTTCCGTACCACCCTCGCCCCTCCCCCTACATCTCCTCCTACACCTTTTCCCTAGGAAACAGTTTCTTCATGGTCAGGACACTGCATTGCATGTCCTATAGCCAGCAATCCCTTGCCCCAAGCAGCTCAACTTGACTGCTCTCCCACAGCTCAGGGAGCTGCCTTCTAAATGAAGAGCAAGTTCTAGGAAGGCAAGTCCCTCAGGCCACTACCAGAGAAATTAGACCAGACATGCAAGCTCCCTGTATGTGCACAAAGGTTCAACTCCACACCAAGCTGGTGAAGGGTGAGGTAGCCAAGAGATCCTCTTGCTTTAAGTAGTCTTTTTCTTGATTCAGTGTTCATCCTATTACTGCAGTCCTTAAACTCTTTTCTGGAGCTTTCAGAAAGTTGTTTCTGCCAGTTCTTGTGCTGGTTGTTCAAAGTTTCTGTGGGGGACAGAGCCCTGAAGTGTCTCACTCCATCTTCTTTATCAAAGTGGGCTTTCTGTACAGTATCTTTTAAATTTTATTTACTATTTGTTTTTTGTTGGTATATAGGGATACAATTGATTTTTGTATATTGATATTGTATCTAGGGACCTAGCTAAATTTACTTGTAATAATATATATGTAGATTCTTTTTTATTTTCTAAGAACATAATCATGACTTCCTTTTAATAGAATTTTGAAGTTCTTCCCCCAGGATGCAGATGAAAGAGGAATTATGTTGGTTTCATCAAGCTATAATTTTCTAACTATTATCACATAAACATAAACACAAAGTGAAAAAATGGTACAAAAAAGAGACAAATACTTCCTTTCTTTTCCAAACTTGGAAAAATGAGGGAGAAAGCAAGCAGGTGTATTTATGCCATTGGTATACAAATCAGTTTAGCATTTCCCAGAGATCCTTGGGGACAACCATTCTTTTGGTATGAATATATGGTTTTCCTGGTTTGGTTTGCAATTGGTAATAAAATTATCTCATCCAACACAGATTGGAAAACTCTGCTCTAAGCAAGAATGGAATGGTGAGCCATTTTTTTTTTCCACATCTTTTTATTCGTCTTGCAATCACTTTATACTTTCTTTGTAACTTTTTCTTTACAAAAGTGTTGGCTGTATTAGTGTTTATTAGTTCAGACTTTCTTAAGCAAGTGACATAAATCTACCCTGCTTAAGCAAAAAGTAATTTTATTATAAGGAAATGGTGTTTCACAGAATCAATGAATAAAATTGAGGCCGTTGCCCAGGAACAACTGAAACCCTCCTAATTCTTCCACCTACTTCTCTCTATAATTCTGCCTTCTTCTCTCTCACACTCTACAAAGTGCTTACTCTAGATCTCTAGTGAATACATCTGAAAATCTGACCTCAAAACACTCTTGATCAGCTCCTAGTTCGATTCCAACCACTGCTGCTGCAGTTGCTCCACAACCGTTTTCAGGACCCAAATAACTCCAGTCACTGTTCCAGGATGGTGATCTGTGTGTTTATTGCATCTTCTTCTGGTTCTCTACCATGCACTGAAATAGAAAACTCCAGATTGTGCCCTCATGCTGCCACATCTGGGAATATCTGTCAAGAGAACTCCAGAGATCTAAAATTGAAGATTAAGAAGAAACAGCAAGACGTGCTTGATTTCTTGGAAGCCAACAAAATAAGGTTTGAGGAAAAGATATTGCAGCCAATGAAAAGAATCGGAAGTGGATGAGAGAAAATATACCTGAAAACAGGCGACCAGCCACAGGGTACCCTGTGCTGCTTCAGATTTTTAGTGAAAGCCAATGGGGACTATGGCACCTTCTTTGAAGCCAGAAAAAATAATGCATTCTATGTGTTTTTAGGCTTGACAGCACCTCCTGGTTCAAAGGAAGCAGAAGCTCAGGCAAAGCAGCAAGCATGAATCATAAGCATTCTGCCTTAACCATCCTGAAAAAGGAATTTCCATTGCTTTTATAAAATAGCAAAATCATCTTGGCTTTCAAAGATATAGGCTTAATATTGAAATAATAGATAAGTTAACATTTTTTCCATGCAAAAAATCAAAATGGATACATGCTTAAAATGTAAATGTTACAGTGAGAGAATGGGAGGTGAACATAAAATTTTAAGTAGATGCTCTAGAATAGTGTTATCTGCCAAGACATTTTAAGTTCTTCATTGATTTCAAAAAGCAAACACACATCCTTTTTGGTATTATTGCAACTTAAGTATATTTGTAGCTCAACCTGTTAGACATTGAGGAATTTTAAAAGGAGAAAGAGAGAGAATCTGTCTTTAGTTCCTAAATTGCCTCATTAATTTTAGTGAACATGAATATGTACATTTGTGATGTCATGTTAATGTTATTGAAAATAGTTTCAGGTAATGTTTATAATGTGTCAATCACTGTAATTTTTTATGGTAACTATAACATTGCCATTCTTTCGTAGATGCAATGCCTGTGTACTGAACCACAAGTTTTGCTCCTTCTAAATGTAGTCTTTCATTGCACATTTCAACGATCAGAATAGATGACCTCCCAAATAAGTGCAACAGACATGCTCAATTGGCAAGTTCTTTCCTTAACTACATACCTATGATGGGATCACATTTCTATTGCTTGCCCCAGTGAAATATACATAAGTATGTTATGGAAGTGGATGGCAAGTAAGTTTAAAATAGCATCCTCTTGCAAAGAGCTAACACCCTTAATCAACTATTCTAAAATAGGCTGGCACTCATTGGGCAAGATTGGCTTTCCTTGGGGAAGTCTAAGGATGAATTGAACCCACCTGCTAAAAAAAAAAAATTGTTGGTGCCCCTTCCCCACCTTAAAGCAACTTAGAATCATGAATTTCACCATCTACCAGATATATGGCTTTTTTTTCCAAGTTACACATATACTGCATTTGTCTATTAATATAAGCAGAATTCATCTTTTCCATGCCTCTATTCCAACAAATAGTAATCACAATTCCCAGAAATATTATGGCCAAAATAACTTATCCAGAAGTTATATGTAATGTACTTTAATTCTACATGACTTTATTATGAAAAGAAAATACCTTTTACTTTAAATTACTTTAGCATATCATTTGTTGTATGCAGATCTATGTTTTTTGCCAAAACCAACATATAATGGATACATGGCTTTGTTTACTGAGATTTGAACATGATGCAATGTTATCAAATAAACTCTACTTTGAAAACAAACAAACAAAAAAAATGCTCTTGAGCACTAGTATTTTAGAACTTCAGTCATCAGAGGGATATTCACTTCCTTGGTAGCCCAATTTTCAGAAGATTACAAACAATATAGGTCATTATCTAGCACAGAGTTTATCATATAATAGGTAGCTATGATGATGATGGTGAGGGCAGTGGTTAGATTGGGAACCTGCAGCCCTATAATCTCCTGGGCCAAATTTACTTACCAACATTCTCTTCACCAGTATCAGGACCAGGTCCCACCTCATCTTCCCAGCTACTGATGGAAAAGGAGGACCGTTTGCACAACCAAGCTTTACTCTCATTGGCTTATGAATTGAGCATGGCTGATCCTAGATTTGGTAGACATCAAGATTCACAGCTTGGTGGTCATGGACAAAAACCGACAAACCTTATTTGCAATTCTTTCCAGTAGACCTCTACAGTCTAGCCCAACTCTAATTTCTAGTCATCTCCATTTTCCAGACTGGTTCTATTATTTTCATAAGTGACCCTCTAAAAGAACCTTCTTATGTTGGTTCCCTCGGTTTAGCCCACTCCATTAAGCCACAGACATAGGAGCTACTCTGAGAAATCTACTCTTTACAAACTTATGTCAGTCATCACCAGATTGCTTTTTCTCCTGAGTCCTCCCATTAAATGCCTGAGGCTTCTGCCCTTTCTCTAGTTTATGGTTCCGTCTCAGGCTGCTGGACGGCAGGCTCCTGCCTATGCGAGACCAGCCCTGTTTCTGCTTGTAGACTACAGTTTTACAACAACCCTCCATTAAGTGCAGCTGTAGCACCAGCTCCTACTGAGAGCAGCAGAAGGAGAGGGAAGGAAGGCGGTTAGTCTCCAGACAAGTCAACCATTACCGAGCAAATGCCTGAAAACGTAAGGAGCCTGGCTGGCACTGGCTTAGTGCAGCTTAGTTTTTCTCTCATCCTGCCTACCTAAGACCCTTCAACTCCTCACTTTTCACAATCTGGAGACTAATCCAATGTGAGAAACACTTAGGAAAACAAGTGTGACAGCTCTGCTTGAGGCCCAGAAAGTAGATTCTTTCTGAAGGGGCCCTTTGGTTGTTTTCCCAGGTAAGATGTTTAAGACTTGATCCATGTTGCCTGAATTCCTTTCTCACCACACCCAAGGTCATTTTAATGAAAATTCCAAAGTCCAAGCCAAAAGGATAGAATTGCTCTTAATCCTTCAGCAGTGTGTCATTTGATCCCTAGACCCAGTGGGGTGATTATTGTGTCTGCAGAGCACGGCTAAGCAGACAGAAGAAGGAAGTGGCCCCCACTGCAGGAGGCGCATTTCCCAGCCCTTCTTTCTGTGTGGATGTGTTGTTGTTACTTCTCAAGACCTAATCAGCTTGTAGCTCTCCCCCGAGCCCTTCTCCCTATCACCTCAAAACAATGCTGTCATGGCTGTTGGTCACTTTTCAGAGAAGTTTGTTAATTCATTATTACTTTCTTAATATTATTCATTTTATTGAGAAAGTTGAATCAGAAAGTAATTTATTGCCTTGTTTTCACTGCTCAGAGCAGGCTAAGGTTGTGTGTGGAATGTGCACTTAGGCTTTTCTACAGCTTATACCTGGGACTTAGCATTTCATTAGAATGTTGAAAAACTGTTTGTGAAAGGAAATGGAAAATGAAGGAAACAAATTGGGTGCTTCTTTTTAAAAGTTGCTTTTATTTTCTTTCTAACTTCCTGAGTGATGGGGAAATGAAAGGGCTGACAACCAAATGTCTGGTGTGTTTTGGGACCTCTCTGTCCCCTGGACCAGATATGTGCACATTCTCCAGTGCTGCAAGGACTAATCATCAATCTGGGTCGTTCCTAACTAATGACTAGACTGAAGGGCAGCCCCCAGCTTCCTGTCACGCTGAACTCTGGAAACCACTGATTTCTGGCCTTGCAAACCTGCTGGGCCTCCAGCAAACGAGCCAAAGTCATCTGCATTGGTATTTTCTTGTCTCTGAGTTTAAAGTGGCACATCCTTCTCCACAACTGGGCTTAAGAGAAAGGGGGGATGCCCTTCCCTGATGCAGGGTGTAAAATAAACTCTTTTCTTCTCAGGCCCTAGAGGCAAACATGTCTAGGGAGTATCCGTCTGACAGAAGAAAGTTTCCTTCTTTTAAAATGTTCAGACTTAAAAAGATAGGAAGATTTAAGAGAGTTTTGGAAACTGGACATCTAAATGAAGATAAAATTTGTAGAGTGACTATTATAAATAACGTCTTTATCTTTCTGATTTTTTCCACCAAATCAAAAGTGCTCAGGATTATTTTTCTCCTAGAAATGATACCATATGAACTCATGTTCTCTATACCTCTTTCTCCTTCCCTACCCCTTAGAGTTCTCGCTGCAGGTACTGTTCAGCTATAATAGGGAGACAAGGAGAGATTAGACCATTAGTAGCCTAGACAGCCACTGCAGCCTGGGAACACGCAGTGGCCTTTGTCCCTCATGACTGCTCTACCAGGTGTCCCCTGGTTTTGACTCGCAAAAGCCACAGTCAAATATAGTAAGAGTTTACTTCAGGCCACCATGATTGATGTGTTTGAACTTCTTGGTTTACTAAGAAATATTTCCACCTTACATAAGAGAAAGTGAGAATTTTTAGATTTTATTTTAATTCTGGCAAAAAAAAGAGAAAAGATGCAAAACAACGTACTATTTAGAAGACACACCAAAAGATCACTATCCCATAAATTCCAAAGACCACTACCCCAGAAAACACCAATAAATGTCACTACCTGTCCTCTTGCTTCAATCTGCATGTGTTTTGCACATACATGAGGAACAGTGAAATCACTTCAATTATGCCATTGCTACAGCTTCAGACTTTTTAAAGGGGGCCTAAATAATCCTCTCAATATAATTGTTGGCACCAACCATAACCTCCTATATAATACCAATAAGATGTCTTAACATTTTCTTAGTTTTCAAATCATACACATGCAACTCATCTGGTCCTCCAACCAACCCTAAGAAATAGATTTTTATATTTGAGATGTAACTGAGGTTCAAGAAGGCAAAGATAAGAAGGAAGAGGAGGAGGGACCAGAACCCAGGGCTTCTGATTCTGAATCCAGAGATGGATTCTCATCCTACATCTGTGACCAATCACAGACCATTTAGCCTTGTGTGTATTGATTAATTTATCTAAGTCTTAGACTCCTTATTTGCAAAAAGAGTGGGAAAAAGAAGGAAGCAGAGGAGGTTTGAACCAGTTAATATTTCAGGTCTCTTAGTATCTACAGTTCCATAAATCCAGAAGTCTTCTCAGAATATCTGACAGGCCCTAGCTTCTGCTCCATTTTCTTCAGAGTGATCATTAATGGCGCTTTCTATCTTACAACTTACACATCCTTTATTTGATTGATTGAAAGCTTCCTTGTGCATAAAATGTTTTAGGTAGTTAATCTCAGGTTTGTTCACACTGATGTCAATGAATTGTGTTTTGGCTTTCTCTGCTCAAGACTGCTCAATTGCTGCTATTGCAGTTAGTTTTTTTTCAGGATCCAAGTGGGTGCTTTCACATAAAATCTTATTTTTAATTCCTTCTCTAGCAATTATTTCCAAAGTATAATTAACTTTGTGTAATTATACTTACAATGGAACCAGCATCCTAAAGTCACCAAAATAAATCCTTCTACTCCAACATCATGTGATTTTTTAATTCTACTAGTTAATAAAAACTGTCCAAGGCCAGCCACAACATATCCTAATGAACCATATAATATCAAATCCCCTGCACAGGGATTGTTTTTGACATCTAAAATCCCTAGGAGTTAAAAGGGCTAGGATAAAATAAAAAAGAACCCTCCAGTATGTCAAATGCTGTAACGATTTATCTATGTACAAGGTAGGAGGGGTGATAGAGAAAGAAGTACCGCAGTCTGCATTGGGGTGTCCATGGGGATGAGCAGTCCCGATAATAATTTTTTATTCTTGCTTTATGTTAAGAAGTCAATTGAAGTCACCATGACCTTTGAGATTTCCTTCAAGTTGACAAATGTGCAACCAGTGAAAAAGTGGTTGTCGTTCTCAAAATCTCTACAGATCTGTGAGGCTTATGCCCCAATATTTCTGTTTCCACTGAAATCTAGATTTCACTCTACCCTCCAACAGCTGTTCTTTCCATTTTTCCAATGATGGCTTAGATGCGAGCCACTGTCTCTTCTATTAAACCCCCCTGGCTCTCAGTTACCACTCACTGAAGGCAATGGAGTATCAATCTAGCAGATTTCACAGAAGTTTAGGGTCAACGAAGGAGGTGTAAACTGTTCATTCAGTGCAGATTTCTGTTAAGTGGCTCACCAATCCTACTTACCAGGATTGTTTATATCAAATCATGTCAGTTTTCTAAAGCACAAATATCTTAGAAAATGCAGGTGGTCCTATATCCTAAATGTGGGTGAGATCTGGTTGCAATTGTCATTCTGTGTTAAAATATTGGCACAAATACTCTGTGTCCATGCCACCTTTAAGCATATGTTTCTATGAAACTTAGAGGAAGGGTAGAAGAAGAAACATAGTATTCCTCCCCTGTATTTTATTTTTAAAGAACATAATATTTGGAGGAAGTTATTATTATTATCATCATTTTTATTGTAACATACCAGGGTTTTTCCTTTCTGGTCATTAGCCTAGATACTCTAAAGCCTCATTCATTCAAAGCAAGCAAAAATTTATCAGATATGAAAATAATTGCTGTGTTTTATAATATTAATTTGAGCTACCCATTGAATCATTCAGAAGTTGTACAGATTGAGTCCACAAGTATGAGAGCTTTGGAAGATCAAGAAATAGCACTTAAGTTTTGAAACAGAGAGATCCCTGAGAAAAAAAAAATAATGGTATTAAGGTTCAAAATCTATAGTTGAATTAGAAAAATGAGTATTTCCCACACAGAAATTTCTTTTCTCCATATTCAAGGGAATATAAATATTTTTAACTACATACACCATGTTGTATTTTAGCATTATTTGCTTCTCTTTTTAAACATAGATTCTGTGAGTTTTTACTAGAATTACAAAATAATTTCTCCATGCCCATTGCAGAAAATTTGGATAATACAAAAGAAAAACAAAGAGAACAAAGTCTACCCTCTGAGGAGAAATGACTGTGTTACTTCATTACTTCATGGACTGAAGAAAGAATCTTTGAAGACTTAGAGCTTACTTCGTTCAAAGCTACCTTTGAGGAAAAAGGTTTCAGCCCTTAGTATCTCTTCCTCATCTCCTTTCATCAGTAGCTCTGGATTCTAGAGCTTGCCTTGGGAGTCAGGCTCGGTTCTAATCACAGCAGAGGGAAGCAGGGTCATCATGCTAACTGAAAAGCAAAGATGAAGGAAGGTTGACACTTCCTCAGATCTCTGGGGGAAAAAGTAGCCCCTGACATGGAGTGGCACCAAATGCACCCAGGAAAACCCTCACTTTATGAAACATAACTGCAGAGTAAACAAGGTGTTACAAATCACTCAATATGGTTAGGTGTTGCCCAAGCAGCTCTGAGCACTGCTCATGAAGCCTGCTCATCAACACAGAAAACCAAAAAAAAATTAGAGCCCTGGTAAGATAATCAGGTAAATAATGAAGCAACTTCTCCTTCCTGCTCACACGCATCATGTTAAACAATAAGTACACTTTTCTCTGCAAGCTTTAAGAATTTTGTCAATTGGAACAGTCCATAGAGGTTATATTTTGATGTTGACTTGTTAGTTTTTAGTTTACACAAAAAATCTTGTAAATATATTCACATTGGGGGTGGGGGGAGTTTGTTTTTGTTTTTTGGTTGTTCTTTGTTTGCTTTGAGTTCTTCCTTTTTGCTAAACTGGTTTCATTCCGTCTTCAACTTTTTTAATCTGCTTTTTTCAAGTTTTATTAAATGGACATTTTCCATGGTTTCAAATACTTATTAGCTATAGTGACTTTTTAAACAATTTCAGCAGCAGAAATATTTTCAAATAAAATTGTATATGGATCCCAGTATATAAAAAATAGATTAAAGTTTAGCCATTGTGACAGTCTGAAGTTCTTTTATGAATCCCAAAAAGATAAAGATTATGTTTTTTAAGTAATCCATTCCTGTGGGTGTGGGGCCTTTTGCATGAACTACGTCATTGAGGAATAAGCCAGCTTGGGTGTCCACCCTCTTACTGGGTCTGATATTAATGGAGACACAGAGAAAGAGAAAGAGATAGAGAGACAGGAAGCCACCATTTTTGACCCTGCAACGTGAGAGAGGACTCAAAGATCACTACCAGCCAAAGCTTAAGCATGAAGTCCCCAAGATACTGGGCCCACAGAGCAGCTCAAAGTTGAGGAGATGAGCCCTGCCATATGTCTGATAGCCCACAGCTGGACTAGGGAAGAAAGCAGAGCAGAAGAGACAGAGAGAAGGCCCGGTAGGAGACAAGCCCTATGCCTGCGTGGACACAGCTGAGCAGATAGATGGTAGATTCTGGAGAAGAAGCCAGGGACCTTGGCAGAGATTGGGGGCCATCTTCGCCATGTGGTAGGACCCCAGAATCACCTGTAGCTGACTTTGGTGAGGAAGTATCTCTGCTGATGCTTTGATTTGGACATTTCACAGCCTCAGAACTGTAAGATTTTACCCTTAATAAATTTCCCATTATAAAAGGCAACCCATTTCTGGTACTTTGCATTGGCAAACTAAGACTGCCATATTCTAATAGCATGAAGGCAATAACCTATAACTCACCCATGCAGGCCCACCCTACCCCACCCCCAGACTCATAGACAGTCCAGGGAAGACAGCAGATCAGAGGTCAAAGAACCCTTCTGCTGTATCGCTTCTAATGAACATATGACATTACATGTTGATTACTGTTTAATTAAAAAACATTCTTCCACATTTTTAACCTCTTTAGGTAAACTATTCAGATGGCCAAAAGGGAAATCATTAGGCTCAAAATTCTGTATTGGGCAAAATCATTAACGACTAAATAGC